>VDFB02256606.1:0-23482 GCA_007258455.2 Sequoia sempervirens | reverse complement strand
CACCCATAAATACATAGTCTTTTTATCAATTCCAATCTAAAGAGAATGATCTAGAATTAATACAACTTTCACAATAGAAAATATTATTGTCAAGATCATTGAAGAGAAGATTTATCATTCATCTACAATAGCAATCAAGATCACATCATCATGTCAAAGTTCACGTGTGTTCATGTTCATATTTTGGACCTAATATTGTGATGTAGGTTTCAAGCATTCAAGCATAAAACCAATCAATCATCAAGCCAATTCATGCAAAATCCAAGCCTTAGAATGATGTGTTTGACTGCATTCCTCTAAGGGAAGCCATTAATGTTTTGGTGAGTTGTAACAAGCAAGTTTTCATTCATCAATTTCTTCATTTTATCATTATTTCATTATCAAGGTTTAATTACCAAATATGGGGTTTGACTAAGGCAAACCCCCATTCACCCAAAAACAAACATTTTGCTTCTATCTTTGTATGTGTTGATTTACAAGTGAAGAAGGATTGAAAGTTGATCAAAGGAGCAATTTCACAAAGTTGCATGTGTTGCATTCATTGTTGTCAAGCTATGAAAAACTCACCTACAGATTTTATTTCTGGCTTTCTAGCAATCAAACCTAGAGATTTTAGAAGCTTAGATATGGGATCAGAGGACTACAAAAAGTATTTTTGGACCCTTGCACTAGGACCCATTTTCCCTAGGGTGAACCAATCGTGCTATAAACCTTGAAACCTTATGTTTATCATAGGTGCACACTATTATTCCCTTCTCATATCTGCCTACAAATTTTCGTTTCTATTTTTATTATCATAGAATTCTACATTTCAATTATTAGGTTATATAATTTAGTTATTCAATGCACTTTAAATCATCTCCCAACATTGTAAATCAATCATTTTTGTCATAAGAAAGAAGAGAACCCTAGATCCAAAATAGGGTTGACTCACCTCAAGGTTGAAATTCAATTCTATCCCTTTGTGATCTCCTTTCTTTCTAATGAAACTAGGAAATTGTGTGTGAATCTAGGTGGGAACCCCTACATCATTCTTTTCCCACTTTTTCATCCCACTTCTCTTTTCTTTGTTTCAATTCCTATACAATCATTCTACATTCTATGATGATATTCCAATGAGCTTTACCAAATCACAATTTGTGGATGGAATTAAGGATAACCTCTCTTATGCATCAAACTATGATGAACATGTATATTCAAGATGACCTCTTTACCTAAGGAAGGATGTGTTAAAGAAATATTTGGTAACTATGGATCATAGTGACTTCATCATAGTAGAAACTCTAACAATATTTTTTTTGGATGAGGTGGCCAAGAAGTAAATTTGGATTATAAATTTTACTTTCATCTACAAATTTCATAATTTTTTTCCATAGTTTAGCTAAACTTCATGAATGGTTGTCTCAACAATACAAGCCCTAGTAAAACAATGTTTTTCTATTTGACCCTATGTGAAGGGATGTTTTTTGATAGTGTATAAAACCTATACATACAGATATGTTATACTTAAGGGAGGTCCCTAGTTTTGGGATAAGGCATATTTATATGACATCATATCTTGTAGATTTTAATTCTTTTTTGACATCCCTTCCTAATTCTCTAATTTGGACTAGGCTTCTAAATCTACCCCTAAATTTTTTTTGTCTCAGGATCATCTTTTATTTATTGGAAATATTCTAGGTAAGCTTATATCTATCCCAAATCTTGAGTAGATGTCTACTCTTTTTTTCCTTCACTAGAATTTTGGTTGAGATTGACTTCAAAAAATTTCCAAAATAAATATATATAATGGAAATAGGACATGGAAATAATGAATAGATTATGAAGTTATTGTCTTTAAATGTAGACCATTCTTTTATACTAGCTATTTAACTATAAATTGCCCTAAGTTTTTAAATTTTTCTCCTTAGAAAAATAATACCACTTGATTGGTCAAGTTTGAACATTATCATCAAATCATTAATGGAGAGGAGGATGATTGCAATGAGGCATTTGATGATTTTTTCTCCTCAAAATATTTTGGAGAATGTCCCTCCACTAATTCTTCTAACTCTCTTGAACCTCTACCTTTTCAAGGAAATGACTCACCTCTTGTCACTAATAATTTCCTTTAAGAAATATTAGTCATTCTTTTCTACAAATTCATTCTCCTCCAATGTTCTCAATGCCTTGTTTATATGATGACTCTTCAAATCATCCCCTAGAAAAAAAGAAACCTATTTAATTCCCTCTCTTGGATTAAAAATGATTAAGAAGTGGATTGCAATGGAAAAGAAGAGGTGGGATCCTCTAACTAACTATGAGAAAGAGTAAAGTAGGATGATCCTATGTTTTCATGTTAAAAATATTTAATAGGATATTTTAGGTGTGCAATTATGGGATCTGATGATAAAATCAAGATGGATAATTTTGTGTGATTGGTTTTCACCGTGTATTTTATGGTCTTTGTAAGTTTTTATTGTAAGAAGAGATAAATGGTAAGTCTTAGATGGATCTATTGAAATCAATGTTACTAGAATCTAGTATTCAATACCATATTTTTGTGTCTCCTAGATGTGTGGCCTAGGTTTATTAGAAAAATAAATGTACTATTAAATGCAATATTCCTTAATTTTTGTGTTAGAATATGTTACAAATAATTTCATAAAATGATTCACCATTATGATAGATTTTTAGGTTTTAATCAAGTAAATTCATTTGAACCTAAAATCAGTTATTCTACTCTTTAGTTTAGATCCATGAGTATGGAAATAATCTTCATATTTGTAAAAATGATATAACACATTGAATTGAACCTCAATACATGGAAGTGAACTAATAGAAATGGATTTTGGTCTTAGATTTCACTTGACTTGATATCTAATATATAATAGGAAAATTGATCATTTTGCTGAATGTACAAGGCAATTGAGGGGGGTGAATCAGTTGTTCATTAAAACATCAAAACCCTCATTTATTTAGGTCCACATAACCTTTAATCTATTAGAATGATTTAGCATGAAAGAAAGAAACTGAAACATATCAACACCATGCACAATATAACACCAGATTTATGTAGAAAATCCAAAAAGGGAAAAACTATGGTGAGAATTATCTCACAATATAAATTAATTGCAACACCAAATACAATAGGCTCACTACTAGAGGGCTCACTTCCCAAAAGAAAGAAGGGCTCACTACCAATGGCCCACTTCTAGATTACAGAAAAGAGGAAAAGATGAATTTTACAATGAGAAATCCATCTCAATGCAATAGGAAATTCCACCACACCATCACCAACACATTCACAACCTTTCTGGAGATTGTAGACACCTTTTGTTCACTTCTTCTAGTAGTCTAACTCATTGAAGCTCGCACTGTACTTCACAAATTTGTACTTCACACCTCAAAAATTCACATTACACACTCTACACACCCATCCTCCATCAACAAAAAACTTATTTATACCTTCTTCAACCTTGAAAACATTCTTCAAGGTCTCACATCACACACTCTACACACCCATCCTCCATCAACACAACACTTATTTATAACTTCTTCAACCCTCAAAACATTCTTCAAGGTCAGCTATGCACCTCAACCATGCAAATTCAAATTAGGTCAACACCAAAACATTCATGTGGTGGAAAGGGATGAAGGAAAACCACATTACACCTTAACTTGGACCTAAATCCATTCATATACACCACACCACACTTCCAAAATCATTGAAGAAAATCCGCAATTAGTGTAAACACCCAAGGTCGGTCAAACTTGTGTAAACAACATCGAATATTTAATTGCATGCTTCCTTTGATCCAAATATGGCTCTCAAACAAAAATATATCACTTGAACACAATATGGAATATTCCGAAAACACCCTAAAATCCAACAAATTCCTTTGCAACAACTTTCACTTGAAGAAAAAACTCATCCTATACACCCAAAAAATCTTCCACACACTACAACTCAAGAAATCAACTTGTGGAGCACCAAACCATGAAAAAATTCAACTAAGATATGAACCTTATTAGATCACTTCTAGAACTGCAAGACCATAAACCAAACTACAAAGAAATGTGGAGCAAAACCATTTCTCCCAGACAACACTGCACCACAATTCACACACTAGTGAACATAACTTTCTCTATATAATGATCCAAACCAAGAAACTCTAGATATAACACCTATGAACACCTTTGATCAACATATCCAAACCTCACAAGAAGATCTTCAACATAGAAGAAATGAAGAGAAAAACCAAAACTCCACTCTATATGCTAGAACACCTCTATACCACACTATTTCCTCTTTTATTCAAATTTTCTTAAAAGCACTTGGAAACCAAGCGCCACAAAAACAATCTCATCATCTTCACCACTTCCTTGTCATCACAAAACTAACTACAACACAACAACTCAACCAAACAATATCCACAAATAGAAGCTTATCAAAGAAACACTAGAGGTTCACACCAGGTACACTAATGACAACATAATGGAACTAATCAAAGAATAACAACTTCTCAACCATCACTAGTTGACATCAATGACAACAAAAATATAAGACTATTGACATCAATGACAACACCAACTACACATACTTGCAACAATCTCCCCCTTTTTCATTGATGGAAACACATGATGTGAAAAACCATCAATAACAAACATAACAACTCTGATCACCAACATACTGCTCCATACCAACTCTTTCTTTCTCACTTCTACTTTCTATCCCCCTTTGACAACTGATCATTTTTCACATTATTTTCTCTCCACCTTTGACATCAATGGAAAAGGGCACCAAATTTGCATCCCCCCCTTTGACATAAATCATACTTGTACCTACTCACCACTTTTTTGCAACATCTTTTCCTTTTTACTACTCTGCATACTCCCCCTTAGAAGCATACAACAAACCATATCAACCAACAACCACTGCACATATCCTTTGACACAGATGGCAAAGGACAACACCAACCTGCACAAATATTTACTCCCCCCAAATGCAACAATGCCACTACCTACTCCCCCTGAGAGGTAGCCTCCAACATCAATCCAAAACAAAGAATGAATCTTGAAATCCATTGGATTGATGCATATCCTTATGCATCTAGTTCAAAGAAGGACAAGTAATAACCCCTAACTTTTTCCAAATATACTCAAAATTATCCTTAGGAAGAGCCTTATTGAATATATCAGCAACCTAATCCTTTGTAGGCACATACTCAAGCTTCACCTCATTCTCTGCAACCTTCTCTCTCATAAATTGATACCAAATTGATATATGTTTTGTCCTTGAGTGCATCGTCGGATTATTTAAAATGTTAATAGCACTTGTATTATCACAAAATATAGAAACTGGTTTGCCTCACCCATAAAACCTATGTGTAGCAAGATGTTGCTACAATATATTTTGCCTCTATAGTAGATAAAGACACTAAATCTTGCTTCTTGCTTAGTCAAGATACCAATCTACATCCAAGAAGGAATACACCACCACTTGTACTTTTACTTTCATCCACACAATCTACCCAATCTACATTTGTATAAGAGCTCAGAGAAAAAATAGTATCCTATGGATACCACAAACCATGTTCCAAAGTTCCTTTCAAGTATCTGAATATCCTCTTCATTGTTGCAACATGTGACTCTCTAGGATCTTCTTGAAATCTAGCCACAAGATAAACTGCATGCATGATATATGATCTAGTAACAATTAAATATATTAATTCTCTAATCATTGATTTATACTTGATCTGATCAGCCTTAGGAGATTCATCATTCTTACTCATCTTGCAACTAGTAACCATAGGGGTACATACCAATTTAGAGTCTTACATTCCAAACTTCTTCAACATTTCCTTGACCTACTTTGACTGTGAAATGAATATACCTTTTCTTGTCTAATTGATTTTCATTCCAAGGAATAAATTCATCTCTCGAAACATAACCATCACCTCATTAGGACAAATTCCTAGTAAACATATATTCTTTATTATAGAATCCCACATTTTTTTATCTAGATGGCACCATTGAGGACTTAATTTTCCTCTTGTAGGATATTCCTCCATCACATATTTATTTATTATAGTTTAGATCCATTTCTTTGAGGGATTCCAATGGTTCTCCATATTGGGTTCCTCATGTCTACAAGATCCACTTCATTGGGAGGTCTACTTACCAAATACTTTATAAATGTTTGTGGAGTCTTGGTATTTAGATCCCGATAACACTATTGATTGAATTTATCTTCTCTTTGATGATATCTCACATAAAAGTGCATCACCTCCCATTCTACATTCTCTTGTTTTCTCTCTACAACATAATGCTACTCACTTAACACATCCTAATTCATATGAGTCCAAGTCTCACATTTTAGTGGTCACTATTCTTGAATCTTATATGGCATAATAACAGTTTGGCATTAGAATTGAGACACCTAAGTATCTTCTAGAATCATGCATTTATTCCTTTCTAAATTCCACTTTAGTGGGAATTCAATACTCTAATAGCTTGATGTTTCTATCTTTTAAAAGGAAGGTGCATATTTTTTCCTAGAGAAACCTACTAAAAATTTTCCATGCAAAATTTTGTATTACTCTTCTCTCTCTTATTTGTGGAGGCACACATCTATCTTATCTAGAAATCATTTGAGGACACTCAATTTTGTGGGGGCTATCTTGTTCTCCTTCACATAACTCAATCAAGATAGAGTTTTGTTCTAAATTTTTTCTCTTATTTTAATTTTGTTGGGTACATTTTCTTTTTTACTTTAGGGCTATTTAATATTATACGTGGGTAACTAACATGACCCCATATTATCAAAACCTAATTTTCTTACCCCAATTGCACTTAATGGGTGTGTTAGTGTAATATTTTATTCACCTCATACATTTCTTATCCTAAGTGTGATATTTCACTTGTTTATTAATTTTACTTAGGTAGGATAAGATAATAAGTTGCAAACATTCTCCTTTCTTTGTGGTAATTTTATTTGTTCCTTATTTGCATAGATTTGAAAACTTAGTTAAATAAATCTCTTTTTTTTAGTCTTCTACCTCTTCCTCGCCATCATTAGATTTAGAATCTTGATGTTGTATATTGTAACTCCTTCCTTAATAGAAAACATCAAAAAAACTATTGTGGAATTTTTTACTTCTCTCTCAAGAAACTAATTCTATTGTGTTATTCTGATTTCATTAATTATTTGTATTTAATAGTTAATAATATTTATCACTTACACTATTGTTAGAATATATTTACCTTTTCTAATAATAGGTGCATACAAGACTATGTCGATGATTAATTTGTTAGTTGGTTTGATTTTTGGACTCTTGGTTTATGGTTTTTAGGTTCAATGAATGATCTAGAGTGGATTTGGGATTTGACTTTTGGATTGATTACATTAGAGTTGGAATTTTTATTTTTTGATAAATATCAATGAGATTTAATTTTAGATTATATTTTGGCCTTTTGGGTGTTATAACTTGGGTTAGATTAATTTGTTCAATTCAAATAGATGAAATAATTTTATTTTGGGCTTTGGATTGATGTTGGAAATTAGACTTGGCTTTTAAGTTTTTTATTGGGTTGAATGATTTGGAATATTAATTGATTAGATTGTATGAATTAATCAAAATGATTTGAATAGAATGATTCTAAAGGATTATTTAGATGTTTAGGTCATGGTTTCTAATTAAGGTTCCAAAAGATGAGTTTTTGGATGTTGAATGATTATAATTGGAATATTTGGGATTTAGAGGATTTCAATTATGAAGATTAAAGGTTTGACCTTTGGGGATAGTAAGTGGGTAGCCTTTATTTTTGGTATGTGGGATGTATTTGATTTTGGGATTGGATGGATTTTAGGTTTAGGATTTTTTCATTGGGTTTGGAATGCTTAAGATTGGGTTTGATTCAAATGTGTTTGGATTTAAAATATGGAGGATTTGAGATGGATTGTATTAGTTTGACTTGACAAAGTTGTATTTAAAAAAATATTTTTTTACAATGAGATTCTAAGGATATGGATTGGATTTGGATTGTTTGTTACAATATTTGAAAAATTATAGATGTGGGCTTGGGATTAGTAATATTTGGACTTGTATTTTTAGGATAGGTTAGATTCAAATTTATTTGTTTGGATTTGAGTTGTGTGTTTCAAAATAAAGGTTATCTTTATATTTTTTGGTAATATTTTTCACAAACACAAAGACAAATAAAACACATCAACAACCTATTTTATTCAATTAATAATGTTTGGTTTCATAGTCTTACAAATATACTTATACCCAATCATGAATAGTATGGCTTATTGATCTCAAGGAACTAATAACTTTTGATCCCCAAGATTTCTCTAAAGGCACGAGACAAGGGAATATGTAGTTTACTATCCTATTTTTAGAAGTATGATGTGAGAAAAATCCTATAGCTAATAATTTAGTAGTATGTGCTATCAAGACTAAATGGCCAAAAGGTTCTCTAAACTAGATTGTTACAAGGGTGAACTAGGGAGACCTCTATATACCCAAATGTATATGAGGCTCAATTTTATGAAATCATGGATATTTCCTAACGCATGTGATTGGGATCAAATCCCTTCCCACTTCACTCTCTCCTCTTAGACAAGAGCTACACAAAGAATAACAATTACTACCCTAATTCCAAGTCTCAAATTTATATACCCTATTAAAACATAGGATTTAGGCCAACCTTAATGATAAAATCAAAGTCATCATTTAACCTACTAGAAAGATAAAATAAATTAAGATATATGTTTTTTATTTAGGAAATGGTGTGAGGGAAGAGCATAAACACCTAACCTTTTGGTTATACAAGTGAGATAAACCACATTTGATATTCAAGGTTACCTTACAGTATGAGTAGAAAGAATATGTATTTTAAATAATTAAGACACATAACACAAGGAAAAGTAAGACACAATATTAATACCCTTAGAAAATAAATTGTGAAGCTAATATAGTTAAGAGAGTATTTTTGGACCAAAAAACCTGTAAGAACAAGTGAGTATTTTGATAATCATTATTTTAGAAAAGTACTGTCAAAATAAGTCAAGAAATAGAAAAGATGAAAACAAGGTGGTTAGAAAAACTTATTGCAAACTAAACAATAGTACAAAGATTGAAAATCATTGTGAAAATATTGAAATATTGATGCAAAAACTTTAGAACATAGTACAAATATTAATAGAGATAAAAATTGAATTAAAAACATAGATGCCTAATCTAATAACATAATGCTAAAATAGTGACACAAATTCTTAGGAATAAAATGATATGGAAAAAAAATACCTACAACATAGAAAATTAGTTTTAAAAATAGACCAATACACCTACAAAATAGACTATTAGACTTAATGTTGACTACCTTTCAATGATGCCTATAATGGAGAGAACCTATAAAATATAATGTGAAATGATGGTAGAATAGCTCAAGGTTACATTAAAGTGTAGACATTAAAAGTGGTGGCACATGTACTAATAGGTAAGTGAAAATTCCTAACCATGAGAAAAGATAGGTTAACACTTACAAAATAACAAGTTAGGCTAAAATCATAAAATAATATGCCTATAAACAAAGCAAGATAGTGGCCTAAAAGATAATGATTAGTAAAAAAATTCCTTCTAGGTAAGATGAGTGCTTAAATCAAAAAATATGAAAGATTAGTAAAGAACACTTTACAAGCTAATAAATACAAAGAAAATATGTGACAATGAGAAGACATCTTATAAGTACACTTGTCAATAGAGGACATGAGGTGGGTGATTCCTAGAAGTATAAAAAACGCAGAAAAACTAAGTGGCCCAAAACATGTGAAACAAAGACACTAAAATGCAAGGCACAAATGCTAGAGTTGAAGCATAGATGCATGGAACCAAGACAATGATGGCAAACCTACAAAATACAATCAGTTAAGAAAAGATTCCAAAAGTTTCGATGGGGATGCATTAAGTTTCAATATAGACAATGTGACACACAATATACAAACATCATAGGTATAGTCATGCCTAGCAACATGAAATATTTATAAAAAATACTCTTACACCCACTTCAAAAATGAAAAATAGTGTTAGCACAAGGGTCTCATCAAGTGTGCCAAAAATGTGGATGCAAAAATCCAAAATAAAATAAGAGAAATGACACAAAACAAACCCTTAATCCTAAACTTGCATACACCTATTTTAAAGAAAAATTGAAAGTAAAATAATAATGCAAGAACTCAACAAAATTTCTCACCAACACTCTCTTTGATGACTTAGATTTACTCTAGATGTTGAAACAAAGAAAAATGGGAACCATAGGTCTAATGTGTAAACCTGGGATTCGAGCTTGGGTATTTTTTTGTGGGTTATTTTCTTATGTTTCATTAAGATGGAGATCAACAAGGTGAGTAGATTGTCTTTCAGCCATGAAGGTGAACCAATCCAACCTAAATCTCCATACTATTGAGTATTAAAATTATTTGGAATTGATTTGCTATGATTAACCTAATTAGACTATGTGACCTAATATGTAAAATGCAATAATCTAACAATTAACAAATAAAACAGTAACTTGCAAGAAATTCTGGGAAGTGCAGAGGACTGTGTACCTATCCTGAAAAGTTGATTTTGATCACTATATGAGGATAGAGTTTCCCTAGGGCGTATGGTTCCTCGTATGCCACTTCTGCTCTATTTTTTAGGTCCTTTGATGACAAATTTGAGCTTCTAATTCCCAGTTGCAGAGTTGTTGGAATACTATCGAATAATTTTGTAGGTGAGTTTCCAAGAGTTGACAAGATGTAGGGCTTTAATTGCAATAATGAAAAATTTGTCTTCAAGCTTCCTTGAATCCTCTTCAAACCTGAAATCTGCACATTCACAAAGAGAAGAGATTTTGTTCCATTTAGGGGCTTTCCTTATGCAAACCACGTGCTATTGTTTCCACTTTCACAATGGCAATGTCAATGATAAAATGATAATAGATGGAAAGGAATGATGAAACTACAAAGTGTTGCAACTCACCACCCTTCAATGGCTTCCTTGAAGGATTGAAGTCATACACATCACCTCAAGGTCTTGGATCTTGCTTTCTTGATTCGTGTGAATGCTTTGAAGACCTATAAAAAGTGTTAGCCTTCACAAAACAATGATAACATGAACACACATAAGATTCGACATGATGTTAGGATTTTGAATTACTACAATAAAGCTCTGAAATGTTTCTCTTGAATTGCTTGATAATGCTCGTGATCATAAGTTTGTTGATAGTTTTCTAGATGATCTTCAAATGATGCAATAACTAGGTATTTATAGGCATTTTTCTAGTTTCCCAAAAATTAAATCCTAATAGCCGACATTTGCAACTTGAAATTTTGAATGTTGTCATGTCCTTGATTTGGAGGCAGAGTAATTAAATTAAATTAATTAATTAAGTTGTCCAAATATTGCTATTTTATAAGGATGACTAATTGATTATTTTAATTAAATTAAAGCAGAGTATTAAATTAATTATTTAATAAAATTATCTTAATAAAATAATATCTCAAAGGTAACTTTATTATAATTAATTTAATAAAGTGACTATAATAAAATGATATATCAAAAAAGTCACTTAAATAATAAAATAATAAAATATTCTAGAAGCTTCTTGGAGGTGGGTTAGAAAAAGTATATAAGAAGTTCATTGCTAGTCATTCAGACACACTTGGATTTTATTACTTCTTACATACCTGTGTTGTAGAAAGAGAGCTTGAATGCTTTCATTCCCTAAGGGTTTGAAGACTCTAAGGTATGGGTTTCAGTTGTGAAAGATCAACCCTAGTCAGAGTTGAGAGGAGGAGAAACTTCAATCTCTTTCATTGTGCAAATTTTGTGGCCAAGGGCCAGATTTGTGGAGAATAATTGAAGGATTACATTGAAGATTAATTGCAGCTTGAGGTAGCATCGATTTCATCATTCTAAAATGATTTTGAGAAGGCCAACATTTTGGTTGTAATTGACAGTCATATTGCTACTAGCTCAAGGCCCACAATTTTTCTCATTGAGATTGTTTTTGGCATCAATTCTTGTTGGGTATTGGGTCGCTTCATTTGAAGAGGCTTAGCAATGATTTTTGGAGAGTGTTGATGGTATTAGCAGTTGGAATTATTTTATTTATTCAAGTCTGATATAAAAACATGGGCGACTGTTGTAGGTGAAGATTGTACACCATTGAAGATTGTTTTGAGAATACCAAATTGCCATCTCATCATTGATTTCCTTCAACATATTATTATCATGTTCCTTTATGTATTTTGCATGATTTGCATTGTCATATTAGATTATTTGAGTCATTGCCTTCTTGCAGCTATAGGTGCATATTCTATATCAGATTTTTAATAGCATTATTCATGATTGTAAGCCAAGAGTCTTGGCCTAGCATTAGTTTGTACATCAAGCATCTCACCTCAACATTGTATTGGCATTTGAATTGAATAAGGAGTTATAAGGTGCATACTATATATATTTGTCAAAATTTTCATTATGATAGTTTCATGCCAATTGTTTGTTCAAATGTCTATGAGCTGAAAGTCATCATTTACATGTTAGGATTGCATAACAAGTGTTTGACTAAATGCCAAATGTTGTAGATGATTATCTCATTCAATAGGATGCATAATAAATGTTTGTCATAATTCCTTATTGTTGTAGTTGCACATTAGTTGTTTTCAAGTGTTTGCATTAATGTCCCTTGGCTATAGATGAATAGTTTCAGTCATATAATTGCATTGGTGAGTCATGCATTGATAGTTGCTTTGCATACTCATTTAAAATCAATCAATTATACATCTTAGTTAGAGTTTGGTGAATGCATATGCTCTTTCATAACATCAAAAACCAAAAGGAGTTTACATCAACAAGTTCAGTTTTCACTTGGCAAGTGTTTGACAAAATTCCCAAGGTTCTAATCAGCAAGTTTGTTTCAAATCTAGCAAGGAACATTACAAATGTTAAAATTTCAATAGACATATCCAAAATTAGTCCTCAACAAAATAGGGGGGCCCATATGCCCTAGGGTGAATGGGTTCTGGCCCTATTTTCTAGGACATTAAGTGTTGAGGGAAAGATATTAATTAGATGCATTTGTTCAATGCTTGCAATTTCTCGGAAAGTGGTACAAATGGGCTATAGAATAATTTAAGAAATTAGGGACCTAATCAGGCTCAATAATTTAGGGGAAGAAAAACCTAGTGTGAAATTGTCAAGGGTGACAATTTTTGACACTACAGATGTGTTGATGAAGATGCTTTGATATGTAGTTATTATTTACCAAGTATTTGGGTAGCATATACTTTCTTGTCTTTCACTATTGATAAAATGAGATTTGGGATGGTTTGAGATTTATAGATTTTTTGTTGGAGATATAAAGGGTTGGTATTTGTTCTAGAATTGGTGGGTGAGTCCATTGATTAGCTTTTTAAAATTAGATGAAGTGCATGGAGAATGAGATGCTTACAAGTGGTGGTTTGAGATAGGTACAAATAGATAAGATAAGGATTGATAAAAATTGATGGTGGAGATTATCATGGTTTGAGTGGAGTGTGGAGATGCAAATAGGATTTTTTTGGATCTTCTAGTGAGGATTGTCTCTTTTTTTAATTGAAGTGGTCAAGGAATGTGCAAGGATTAATTAATTAAATAAACTAGGCTTATTTAATGAACTAATAGAAGAGGATTGGCTTAACTAATTAAATAATTAGATTCATTAAATTATCAATAATGGGTGAAAGTTAGATAAATTAATTAAAACATGATTTTTAGCTAATTTGTGGGTTTTTTTGATTAATTATACATTTAATTAATTGATGAGCATATTGGAGGGAGGGTTAGTTTAATTTATTTAATTATTCATTATGAAAGGTTGGGATATTAGTGTTGTGACGACAAAAATGTGACATTGTTGAGCTAAAATAAGAGAGAAAATTTTAGGCATCTATAAAAGCATAGAGTAATTCTAAATAGATAACAATGTAAGGAAATATAGATAGCTTTGCATTTCAACCATACTATAAATAATTTAATATTAATGTGAGGAGGAAATATGTCACAACAATATCAAGTTCATTTATACATTCTGATAGCATTCTCTCATAAAGCATACATAACAAGAAAGAAAGAAAGAACAACCACATGAGACAAAGAGACTTATATAACCTAGAGAAAAAATTCAAAAATAAAGCCCCCAAAACAAAAAACCAATGTATTTTCAGCAACAAAAATTGTCACAATATAATAGCAAGCTCAAAGCCTTAACCTGGAGATCAATATTTTCAACCAAGAAGAAAGCATGCAAGATATGAATTCTTCTACAACAAACAAAAATTATTGAAATCCCCATGAGATCAATTTAAAAATAAATAGATCCAAATGTCCAACTACATGCTCCTCAATATCTTTTCAACAAGCAACTCAATCCAAGCTCCAAGCTTCACTCACAATGAGAAAGTAAAAGATGATCAAGTGAAGAATGACTATGTCTCAAGCCTCCTATTTATAGGATAAAGAACAATGAGAAAGAGGAAACTCACTAGAAGCTTCTTAGCCACCTTTTCCACCATTATTTAATCCCCTCAAAAAAAAAAATAATGAATAAATAATCAATGGTAAAGCATCTCCATGGTGGCCTCTTTACCCTATTAAACCAAGGTGGCTTGCAACATGTGCCCCATGTATTAATTTTTTTCACTATTGAATGAATTTTACAACTAACTAGAAACATTAAATGTATTCCCTCAATGAGCCCGATTTACCATGTGCTCACTAAATTATAAACCCTCAATGGACCACCCACATTAAATACATTTGTAATGTCAAATACTACCTCCCCTAGGAAAAAAATGACCAACTATTAAAAATATAAAATATTTTATTAAGCCTCGCCTCATAAAAGATTGTTCAATTACAAAATATTAAATATATTCCTAAACCTCTCCTAAGAAATATTGTCCAATTATATAATATAAATATTTTAATATGCAAAAATGTTCAACACCTTCCTAACACTAATTGTTAACATATATTCTAATAATATTTCATTTTCTCCATTTAACTTTTTAACATAGATTATGTAATTAAACCATTAAGAAACATAGACAATAGTCACAAGCTCAAAATCCAAATCATCCTCAATATGAATAGAAACATCCATCTCAACAGAAATTACAATTAAAATCTTCAACTAAAACAATTCCAAATTATTGAACTATTGATTTTCCTATATAAATTAAAACTAAAAATATTAACTCCTTAATTTCAAATAAAATTGCTAATTCCTTACAACTCAAATGTGATTTTATTTTCATTTAATTTAAAAAAAAATTAGTTCAATTTTAAAGAGTGGAAATATATATTAAAACTAAAATAAATAATTCCTTCATTTCAAATAAAATGCTATTCCTTTGTTAATAATTCCTTAAAGTCAAGCCTGCTTTTATTTCTATTTAATTTTTTAAACAAATACTTTGATTTTAAAGAGTAGAAATATATATTCTCTAGAATCCCTTGATTTCAAATTATATGTTACTATCTCAATGCACGCGACTTGCTAAGTCAAGTGTATATTTACATAGTTTTTTTTAAGAAGGGAAAATTCTTTATCATAGGAAGGGAAAATTCTTTATCATACACCTAGAGAGAGGAAAGAAGAGTATAAAACTCAATTATTTTAAGAGTATTTTATTTTAAATGTTTTAAGTATATGGGTATTCGAGTCAAATATGTGAAAATATTAAGAATTGTTTTATGTATTTGAGGAAAACAGATTTAAAAGTATGGGAGGACTACTACTTCAAATGAGCAAGAGAAGAGTTTCAAAAGATGCCATTTGTCTTACATGTCTTGAAAGAGTCATACATTCTCACAAATTATTTAATCTTCAAAATATAATTAAAATCTCTTCATTTTTTATCAAAGTCCCATTATCCCTCAATTAGTAATAATAATAAATCTTTGAACATGAGATTCAACTTTAATCTTGACTGATTTTTTGTTCCTTTTCTAACCTTCACCTACAACCTCCAATAAATGCAGGGTTACAATCGTTCTAAAATTTAAAAATGTCTATTGAAAATATCAACCAGTGTTAATGTCTTATAGATTATATAGCCCATAACACACAAGGTCCCACAGAAAGGTACCAAAGTCAGCATCAGGCAAATTCACCACTGGAAAATTCACCACCATGACAAAAGAAAAATTCACCATCAACTGAATTTTCCGTAGTGGTGAATTTGTCATGGGGTGAATTTTCTTACTGTGATGAATTTTCCAACGATGAATTGTTGAGATGAATTTTCTTAGAGCCACCAAAACCTTAAATAGTTTATATCCTCTTCTTTAAATCTCATTTTCATAATGACTTTTGATAATAAGTCTGTATCTTCAACTAAAATACTTAAATTGTCAAACTTTTAAAATATCTTCATAACTGACAAATGCCACTTATGCTGAGCATTCCGTGACGAAATGCCATTGGACTGCTTCTCGACCAACTCTCTTCGGAAAAAATGTGGAAACGCGTGTTGACAGCTAAAACAGACATAAAATTCCGTCGGTCGAGGGTACCAGTAAAGCCCGGATCAAGTATGTTTCCCTGTACGAATTTTAAGAATAGAGGGCAGCTGTTTTCTCTGGACACGCATTAAGTACCCACTTTCTTTAGTGTGACGTCCTCTCAAATTGAAAAAGAGAGCGAGAACTTCCCTGGTTGAGACTTGAATGAGTGGTAGAAATGTGATAGTGATTGGCCATGTCATTGTCGATCCACTCTGTTGTTATACGTGGACCTTTACCCGGAAAGGAGTGAACGGTTGCAGCGGAGGGCCCGCATGGCGTGGTATGAAAGGTACGTTGTACTCACCACGTCTTTAGACTCAGTCGTTTCTGCGCAAATATATAATTCATTCATTACCTTTTTCTCTTCCACACCCTGCACCATCTCACCTGTAATTCTTCTGCCCCCGGCTCGTTTCTGGGAAAGAGTTAAGGAAGCCACAAGCTTTCTGATTGTTCTTGCGCCAGAGGAGAAGAAAATATGGGTAAACTCAGTGCAGTGGTGGCCATTGTTTTGGTGTTGGGGATGATGGGGTATTCTGTTGCGCAGGCTCCAACACCTTCTCCGGCAAAATCTCCATCACCTTCTCCGGCAAAATCTCCAGCAGCTTCTCCGGCAACGTCTCCAGCAAGTTCTCCAGCGCCAACGCCCATGACGTCGCCGGTTCCATCCCCAATGAAGACACCCATGTCGTCGCCGGCTCCATCCCCAATGAAGACACCCACGTCGTCGCCAGCGCCCGCACCGTCCTCGCTCTCGCCTGCGGCCTCACCCCCTTCACCTCCTTCCCCGCCCACTACGTCCCCATCCCCATCTGGAGCTACCCCTCCATCTTCCACCGGCACTCCTCCTTCAGACGCCTCCACCACTGCTGTACAAAAAATGGCCGTTTTTGGAGCTGCTTTGCTCGGATGCGCCGCTTTCCTTGTTTAGTCAGCCACCGAATTGTGATCTTTTACTGTCTTGCATTTGGTTTTGCGGATCTATTGTTTGGCCCGGGAGCAGCAGTTTCTTCAATAGGCGTTAGTAGGAGGCTGAGTTCATTCATTTGTTCGGAGGAACAGCTGTTACAGGGCACTTGTTGCATTTTAGTCTTAGATTGTTGAGTGATATATTTATTGGTCTCTCGTCATTTGGACATTGTTGCTGTATAATTTCTCCTCTCTGCTTGGAATAAAAATTCTTTATCCGAAATTGTCTGCGTTTTACCTGTTTTTGTTTGAAGAGTACAGAGAAAATCTGTAGATAAGCAGGACAAAAACTTCATACGAAAATTAGTCCTGTTTTCCAAATGCGAACCTTCCTGAGCTCTTTGATTTGTGACGGGATGTTTAGTAGCATTATGGACAAACGTTGACTCTGTCGGCCACATTTATCAACATTTAACAGATATTTTATTTTTATAGGTTTTAAATAATTTTTTATTTTAGTTAAATTATTTTTAATTGAGATAGCGAAACCCACTAGTGCAGGCTAGATAGGTACCTCGTCGATATTTTATTTTTAATTAAATTATATTTTATGTGGATGGTAAATGCTCTTACCGATCACAGATTAAAATATTGCTACTCGGATGTAAGAAAAATAATAGGTTGTAAATTCAAAAATATTGATTAATTCCCACCTCTTTGTAAGCGTGTTTTGCTGTTTAACAGCTGTTACAGTCTTTTTGACTGTCCTTATTCATTGCAACTAATTTTGCATTGTTCAATTTTTTATATATATATCCATGACAGGTTACTATAGTGGATCAGAGTGTCTCTTAAATATTGAGCAGTTTATCATGCCTCTGATCAATAAAAATCATGGATTTTTTTAATCTATTTTTCGATAATGTTTGAGGGGGCTAAGATGAATGCTTTTTACTCCGAATAAAATACAAAAATATTTATCTAGATTGTGACTAATTGCCCATTTGACTCTATAGTGCGTCAAGAGAGGGTGTATGTTTCAAAGCACAATAACATTGTTTTTTTTGTCAACAATGTAACTTGATAGGTCTATTTTTAAAATAAATAAAAATTAATTGTTTGTTGCGGGTGATGGGGTGGAGTAGAATGAGCGAGTATTTGAGGGTGGATAGGGACATAGGAAACAACAATGTATAGGCTAGTTGGCATGTGATTAACAAAGTGGCCAAGTGTTATGT
The DNA here is from genome assembly GCA_007258455.2 of Sequoia sempervirens. Classification (NCBI taxonomy): domain Eukaryota; kingdom Viridiplantae; phylum Streptophyta; class Pinopsida; order Cupressales; family Cupressaceae; genus Sequoia; species Sequoia sempervirens. Next base: position 4,755 of record VDFB02256606.1, on the reverse strand, counting down.
GTTTAACAAAGTATGGACAATTTAACAAAGTGGTCAAGTATAATGAATTGATTTCTGGATTCGATTGTGTATAGTTTTTTGCATCAACGTTTCAAATCACACTCCGTGATCCATGATCAGGATGAATGCAAAGAGCATAAAGAGAAAAATGATTAGCTGTAGACCAAGATCAAAATTAAGAACCAAGGGTAGGGAGAGAAGGTTGCACACAAGCCAAGGAAGACGACAAATAAAATTTACAAAGGAAATAATTTAGAGTTTAGAGCAAAGATGGCTAATGAAATAAAATAACCAGACATAAAAGCTCGAGAGATTTTTTGAACAAAGTATGGACAATTTAATAAAGTGGTCGAGTGTCATGTTAAATTTGATTGTATGTATATTCTTTGTCATTTTTTGTGCAACTGAGAGAAGCGTACACTTTTGATTATATTTTGAAACTTAATCTTTTTAACAATGTCACAATTAATGAACATTAAGACATATTATTGGCAAGTTGCAACACCAATTTGATGAACACCCATTATCATGCATTCTAGAAATAGTAGATTTCACTTTTCTTTTCAATGTCTGAGGGGTTTAAAATATATGTTTATTATTAAAAAAAAATTAAAAATGTTTATTTGCATTGTGACTAGTCATATGTTTTGTAGAAATAGAGGGTTTTCTTGTATTTATCTTTTTGTAATGTCTGAGGGGTCCAAGATACATGTTTATTACTCAAAAAAATTGTAAAAATATTTATTTGAGTTGTGGCTAGTCACATGTTTTGCTCCATAAGGTTTGGAGATTGCATGCATTTTTCAAGGCACAATAAGACTATTTTGCTAAAATGTAGACCAATAAATCTTTCTTTTTTTGCATTCACAACAATTCAATGTTTAGTGCAGTTTCTAGTGTGAGAAGACCAACAAGTATTAGGGTGGTGGAAAAGGACACATGAATTCATTAGTTGCTTGTGGTGGTGCATGTAATGGTTAGAATGTGATTAACAAAGTAGGCAAGTGTCATGTGTTTAATGGAGCTTGGATAATTTGATTGCATATGCACTGTCATTGTCATTTTCCCTACAACTTGAGATATACGTACACATAAAGTTTGAGTATGTTGTAACTCTTATAACCTTTTTAACAATGTTACAACCAATGCACATTGAGACAAATTATTGGTAGTTTGCAATGCCAATTTTCCACCAATTTTGAGCCTCAATTTTCAATACATTTTTTAATAGAAGAGTTTCATATATATATGTTTTTATGAAGTTTGAGTCGGTCAAGATGCATGTTTTTTACCTCAATAAAATTGTGAAAAAAATTATTTGAGTTGCCACTAGTCACATGTTTTTCTCTACAAGGTGTGAGGAGAGGACATATATTATTTGAGGCACAATAAGACATTTTGTGTCAACATGTAGCCTAACAAGTCTATTTTTATTATTTCCATTTGTGATAGTTTAATGTTTGGCATTTTTGCTAGTGTGGAGCAAACTAGGAAAGTGTTAATAGGTGGATAGGGACACATGATTTCATTGGTAGCTAGTGGCAATACATGGACTAGCTAGTAATTAACAAAGTGGTAAAGTGTCACACATTTAATAGAGCATGAACAATCCCATTGCATACACATTATCTGGTCATTTTCCTTGTAACTTAAGACACACACACACACATAAAGATTGAGTATGTTTGAATGATACATAACCTTTTTAACATGCCACAACCAATGCATGTTGAGACATATTATTGGTGAGTCAAAAGGCTAATATGTCGCCTATTCATGAAATTTCTTTACCAATGTATTTGAGTCGAGATGCATTTCTTTTACCTTGGATTTTTTTGAAAATGTTTAATTTAATTATGGTTGGGAAACTATTTTTCTCTATAGGGTATTAGGGGAGGACATATACTTGTGAGGCACAATAAGACTATTTTTTTCAGCACATAGCCTAACAAGTCTTTTTTTTTGCTTTCACAATAGTTCGATGTCCAAGTGGGTGCTAGTGCTAAGTAGATAATGCAAGTATTGGGGGGTGGACCCCACATGAATTTATCGGTTATTGGTGGTGGTGCATGCATTGGCTAGAATGTGGTCGATAAAATGGCTAAGTGTCATGTGTTTAACAATGCGTGAATAATTTGATTACATATACATTGGCATTATCATTTTCCCTATAACTTGGGAGACATATAAATAAATTTTGAGTTTATTTTGACACTTATAACCTTGTTAAAACTTGTGAAAAATGAGAAACCAGAAAACAAAGGTTTGAATGCAATAAATGAACCTTATACCTTGCCTTCAAATACACCTTTATTTGAGTGTAAGAGGTTGAGCACCTTACTTGAGAATTATTCCAAAAAATATCATAAAACCTCTTGTTGTACACCAATGGTGTAGCTATGCTAAAGATGTGTGATTGAATGTATATGGTTTCTCTTTAGACTAGTTGCTTAACATTACATTAGTGTGTGTTCTTAAAAATTGCATGAGAGATTTAGAGGAAGGATAAGCCTCCAAGTGGCATCATTTGGTTGATTGACTTGGAGAGGTAAAGCATCAAGGAGATTTGGATGGCTAATATTATCTTAATTCAATCAAATTGACATGGAGATTAAAAGTCTTCACACATGTGTGAGAAGGACCATGGGGATGTATGATCCATTACATATGAGTAAGGTGAGTGGGGTCTATTATTGGATATGTAGACTACATGCTCGATGTGGTGCAATCTAGTTCTAGTACCATGGGTGTTGAGAGAAGGCATGGAAAATGTAGACATATGACACCCATGTATAGGACTTGGTGGCAGCAAAGGAGGTTAGTGTGCCTAACTATTTATGTGACAATAAATTGCATAGAAGTAGATACACGTGGCCTATGGAGAGGTAAAAAGGTAGAGAGTACAAGGTTATCATGGAGTAGTAAAATCATAAGAGAGTTTCATAGGGGAAAATTGAGGCTCAGCCTTAGGGACAAGCACATGACTAGGGAAGTGTAACTCCCATGGATGTCATTGATCAGGTAGGATAAGGAGAAGCATATGTAGAATGACACATAGATGAGGTTGGTGATCACCTTGTCAAAGAGAAGCACCATGCAGGTAGAGATAGATGAGTCTAGATGTGAGCAAGACCAATCCCTTGTCTAGCTATAGAGTAGAATATGTTGATAGAAGAGTGAGACAAGGTGATAGTGGAGAAAGAAAAGGCAGAGGCCAAAAGGGATTCCCTATGGTTAGAGCAAGATAGCTATATAATAGAAATATTTGTGGGAAAATCATGATGCATGGGTGGTAGAGAGAGATATATTGCAAGTGCAACTACAAGGGTATAAGGTGGATATAGAAGGTTTTGCACAAACATTTGTAGAGATAGTGAGGGCTACTATGGAGGTGATCTAGGAAATGAGGGAGGCTCAATATTATAGAGGGTTGCATGAGTAGGTAGTATTGGAAAGGTAGAGCATGCCTTCATATCTAGATAGGTCAATATCTCGAGCTAGTAAATCAAGGAGGTCTAGTAAATTAGTATCGATGGTGCAAATATCACCACCTCTACCACCTAGAGGACTAGATCTTAGGTCATAGGATGATAGCACTAACCAAATCTAGTGGGGGCTTATTCTCCATTGTATGATTATGTGCCATATGTACATTGATTTATATATTGGTTTTGATGCAATTTGTGAAGCTAGACACACCCTTATTGATGTAGATATAATTTCTTATGTATATATGATGAGAGATGATGTACCTATCTATGATTGGATATGGACATGTTTATTTATGATGCATATATTGCATGATTATGATGATGAAATTATGATGTTATGATGTGTTTATGACTATGAAGGAATTTATGATTACAATTACTATGATGTTTTATATGATGTGTGGATTAATAATGATGATTTATGATGTACATTTATGATTATGATCTTGATGTTGTGATAATGGATTAGATGTTATTTTATGATCATGATGATTATGATTTGATGATATGTTTATGATGATGTATTATACATTTATGGATTGTAATTGTGATATGATGATGCATGTGGTTTTATTATGTTGGTAATATAAACTTCACATGTGATTAATGATCTATAAGAGGATTATTTATTAAATTAATGCATTATGTGTGATGGTGGTATGTGTTGAATGTAATGGTTATTATTTTTGTTCATAATAAAATTTGAGAAGAAAATGGTGATGTTAGAATAGAGTAGATGGATGGATGTGTAAACTAAATAAAATTAATACTTTGCACAATATGGATTATGATTTGGATATAGAGTGGATTTAGGATTGATGGGTGATTGGTTTTTTTGAACATAGGTGTTATACTAACATGTGGTGAGCAACCTAATTTGATATAGCAATGGATCTTATGCACCAAGGTATAGGACTAGTATGATGATATATCCAATATTGCATGATTAATTGACTAGAAATTATATAAAAACAAGAGGATTACCCAGAATTTACAAGGCATATATGACCTTAGTGAGTCTGGTGATGAGACAACCAGTAAGCATAAGGATTTCCCAATATCTAAAGATATTTTTCAAATTTATGAGTCTTTTGATGGGACAACCAACAAACACAACACACATAAACAGTAGATGATGCCCCAATGCACACTATTCAAGATGCACCATGATATATATAATGATCATGGAGACCTTAAGTATTCATAGTATGGTTCAAAAGATAAACTAAAAGAAAAAAATTCAATTTTAAATTAACATATGGAA
>VDFB02256605.1:114699-129362 GCA_007258455.2 Sequoia sempervirens | reverse complement strand
AAAAGAACATGTCAACAATTGTCTAATGAATTCCACCAAGATTGATAAAACTCCAAACCAAAAAAAACCATGTTAACTAGTCTAGTCATTGATTGTGATATGTGTCAACAAAACTACAACCCCACAATTTTGAAATGAAGCATCAAAACAAAACTACGATGAGAAGGGCTTATGCAATGAGAATGAATGAAATATTTTAATAATTCCCATGAGGCCAAAGTAGCCTATTGGACACAAGATCAACACGTGATCCTCCAATAGATAAGCCCTAAAAAATTTGTAAACTCCACTCAAGATCAAATCTTCTACAGTGGATTTGATAATGAAGTTTACAATTTTGTCCAACCTTGCCTCCTCAAACTATGCACTTAAATGATCAACTTGTTATGTGTCTTTGTAGTTGGCCCATATGTCTTTATACTTTGAGTACTCCATGATGAAGTGTCATTCTATCTCCATCATTCCCTTGTTACAAAATCGATATATTCTTTTTTCCCATTCCTCTTTAGGTACCATCCATATGCCCATTCTAAGATGATGTGAACTAGTTCAAGTAATTTTACTATCAAAATTTTTTCTTTCCATTTAATATTCACTCCTATATAGGATTTTTCTTCATGCCCCCCCTGGGGTTTAAATCTTTAATACAGTAAGTATTTTCCATCCTATTTGTTTTGTCCATATAACATTTTTAATTTTTTCTCACATAGTTTTCTATTTCCTCATTTGTGTTTGGACATTTATGCATATCAATATTTCACTTTTTCATCCATGTGTTCTTTCTTCTAGCTAGCTCTTCATCCACAATTAGCTTACGCTAATGATGGTTTTCCACATTTTGGACTTTTTGTAGGTAACTTAATCATTAGACCATCATTGATGCTTCTAAGGGGAAGGTACCTATCTTAGCCAATAAAATCTCATAAGGAACTGTAATCTTGATTTTATGTTATGATCCTAATATGATATATTTTTAAATATATATTATATATTCCTAAGGATAAGCACTTGTGGCATGCTTAACCCTAACATAAATATTAGTTAATACACTAAGACCTCATAATTAGGATAATGAGGTATGTCTCTACATTTTTTAACCTACAAATAAGGAAGAGAAGTCTCTCCCATATCATCATATAATCAATTATTCAATTCATATCATATTTTTTTGATTATTTGAGGTAACCCCCTCGAATTGGTCTGCTATATTTCTGACCTTTGACAAATATTTCTAAGAAATATCATAAAAAGTGGTATTAGAGCTAAGATTTGGGTCAAAATTCTTGTTTCCATCACAACTTCATATTATTATCAAGCATTTTAAACATATTTCAGATTATATTATTCTTGTGCAAGTTGTTTTATAACAAGTGGTATCGGAGCGTGATCTTGGCATTGTGACGACAAGGCATTTTTTTCAATTTTGGAGGTCATTTTGTAAAAAAAAAAAAACCCCCATATTTTGGTGAATCTTGGTTTGATTTTTAAACTATTTTTGAAGAGAATATTCAAGTACCTACAGTCTAGATTTCAAAGGAATTGGAGCATAATTGAGTAATTTATTGTAGAATTAAGGTTTCTATCCATTTTATTTGGAAAGTGCATATCTTCCAAACCCTAATGAATTTATACCCAAGTTTTAATGGGTTTTGTAATAGTAAGAGAGGATCCTAAAATAAAAATTTCAAAATAGTTGGAGCATCATTAATTATTTTTTATATAATTAGGGTTTCCAACAAATTTGCTCTCGAGGTTGCAAAATACCTAACTTTTAGGAGAATTTTATGGGAAAGTGCAACATAGGCCTTGGTAAGTTACAAAAAAATCAAAGTATTTTAACTTCATTTGTGTGATTTATTTCAAAATTATCTTTCTAGAACTTCTTCACAACAAAAAGTAGCCACAAAAAAAGAAGAAAAAGAACAAGAAGTAGAACAAAAACAAGAAAAAGAGAAAGAGAAAGAGAAATAACAAGAGCAAGAACAAGAACAGGAGAAAGAGAAAAAGAAAGAGAGAGAAAGAAAAAGAATAAGAACAACGACAAGAACAAGAGTAGGAACAAGAAAAAGAAGAACACAAAGTAGTATTAGAAGAAGAAGAGGAAGTAAAAAAGGAGATAAAGAAAAAAAAGTTAGTATTGAGGATAATGATTTTGTAAAGAGGAGGGAAATTTTATGATCCTACCCCTATAGTGTGTATAGTGTTGAGTAGTCAATTTTTGACTACCTTAACTCTTAATTAAGTCATATTATCATTATTATATTGTTATTTAGTTATTTAGGTCAGTCTAAGGCTTATATGGGGTTATCTAGGTCAACCTGGGTGATATCATAGGAATAAGTATAGTATATACAGGAGGTATAAGTTAGTTATTAACATCATGTTGAGTATTGTGTTCTTATTGAACTTTATTGAAGGTATCCCCCTCAAAGTGGCATATTATTATCAAGTATTTTCAGCATAATTCAGATTATATTATTATTGTGCAAGTTGTTTCATAAAATCTTAAGGATACTTATGATTAGATGATTTTGGATTCTTTCCACTTGTCTACACTTCTGATCTAACATGGTGTTGCCCCAAATTTCACATCCATAGAGAAACATTAGAGTAACAAGTAAGCCAAAAAGTGTTCCCTTGGTTTTCCAATCCTATAATTCATTTCTACATCTATTTTGTAGAGAGTATAATGCTTTCCAACCTCCTTGAATTATTTTTGCTCTACATGTTTTCCAATTAAGTTTGTTGTGAAAATCAATCCCAAGATACTTTTATTCATCCACTATTTCCAATGGGTTGCCTTCAAAAAGAAAGTTAATATATTTTTTCTTTCGCAGTGAACATATCATATTTTGTTTTTTCTATTGTTCACTTGCATCCCAACTTCCTAACAAAATGTCTCAAGAGAATTCAAATGTTTACTAAGATCATGATTTGTCTTAGTAATTAATATGAAATCATCTACATATAAGAATAATTTTATTATGTACTTGGCTAGCTAAATTCCCTCCCCACCAACTTTATCTATCCACTCTTCTAGCTTATCAATGTAAAGACCAAATAATGTTGGGGAAAGTAGGAAACCTTGCTTGACACCAATATCACTACAAAAGAACCCAAAAATTCCTTCGTTGGTTTTGATTTTATCTCTAACCTAATTGTAGAGCCTATGAACAACTACTCTAAGGATTTTTTGAAATCCTAGTTCCTTCATTATTTTCACAACTTTCCCTATGGTACCATGTCAAAGGTTGTTTTAAACTCTACAAAGCAAAAAATAGCCTCATCGCCTTAAACATTCCATGTTTTCCCAATCAAGAATATAAGAGTAACACCATGGTCACTATTGGAGTGCTTCGATCTAAAACAAGCCCATCCCTTGGCTCTTTTTCTCTCTTTTTCAGCCCAAGTGATAATTTTGTGTTCAATCATGCTTCCAAAAAGTTTTCCAAGAAGAGAATTAATCATAATAACAACAATTTGATGGGTTATTTGTGTAACCACTTTTATATAAGGGGATACCAACACTATTCATTCAGTCTTTTGGGAAGCCCTCTTGAATAGCCCTATTTCTATGTAAGCTGAATTTCTTTCATATTTCCTAAAAAATATTTGAGGGTAGCCTTGAATATTTTAAAATTTTATTGAGTCATGAGGATTATACCTTGTGCAGGTGCTTTCTTTTTGCTAAGATAGACTTGTTCCTCTTACTACCTGTAGTGTCATAAAATTGCATCCCAGGCAATTTCACACTAAATAACCCTCCCTTTATCCTAAGAAAAGATGATAATACAAATTACCCTTCTCTTTACCTTTAATTCCACCCTTAAACCCTTTCTTTTTGGTATTCAAGTGGATTTTTCTTGGGGATGCTAGTGCAATGCGTAGATGTCTGTGTGTTGCACAAACGTCTCTAAAATATTCTTGACTTTGTGGTCGTTAGGACGTTACACTTCCACCTACTCGTGAAGTATAATTCCTTTGTGGTTGCAGACACACCCAAAAACATATTTTTTCATGTTATTCTTCCATTCTTCCATTCATTATTTCACTCTCTTATTCTAATTCTATATTTTGCTGAACCTGACATGAACTTACTCTACCCTTATATTTTTGTTGAAAATTTTCTTCTCTTGTCAAGATGTGTAGTTTTTTTTAGCTTAAATCCTTACATGTTAGTTTTCTTCTTGTTATTTCTATCATTTTAGTTCTCGAATAGACAATAGACTCTGTGTTTCTTGAGCACATTTTGTTCTTGGACCGTACAAGACCATAATGCACTACATGGAAGTTTGTGCACCATGTTATCGTCCTTGGCCAAGATCTAGCCAACTTACTCCTGAGACCTCAAAAGTATGCTATTTCAGTCCCTGAAGTTCTTTTCCCAAAATCTATCTTAAAACATAAATTATAATAAAAGATCCTTGTCTTTCCATCTTTGTCACCTGAGCTTTTCCTTTGAGGTAGTTGAGGACCATTTTCTCCTATAAAATCTTCTTTGTCCTAGAGACTCGAGAGTAGAAAATCTCATCCTCTACACTACATGTTTATGTGGATGACAATTTATATATATATTGGATTATAATCTGATTTCAACTCTATCAGACACTTTCCAACCACTAGCTCTATTATCCTTGAAGTATAATTATACAAGCAAATTACATAATCCACCATACTTTTCCCATTGTAGGTTTTGCAGGTGATGTTTCCCAAATTTTTCCATGCTCTCATACCATTGCAAAGGACCAAGTTGAATAAATTGCATAAACCAAATAATTTTTCCCTATAGTGTATGACATTATATTTAATATCTTGAGAGATCATTTCCCAAAGTTGACAGTTCTCTTCTTCCAGTTACATAGCAGATCATTTTTCTCTGTGTATTTACTTTTCAAGTTAAGAGCTTGGATGTTTGTTATCTTGGCATTAAAATAAACTATTATTATAACTCCCCCCATGCCGTTAAAAATTGGAATATATTTTTTTTTATCGAAGCAAAATGATCTTCATAATCTAGACTTATTTTCTTATATGATTTGGAGCCTTTTAGAGCAAAGTAGCAAGTTTCCACCCTTATTGTAGTATGATTTTCTATTATTTTCAACCATATGTATTGTTTTTGTGGGTCTTCTTTCTCTACTTTTATATTTTTGCATCACGTTTCTTTGATTAGAACTTCAACTCCACCATTCCCTTTGCCATTGTCTATTCTCTCGTTCCAAATTGAATTTTTTGTATACCCTTCAAATTGTGGGATTTTATATCCTTCATGCTTGTGAGTCTGTGTAAGGATTTGATAATATCTTTACCTTCTTTTATTGGCCCCAAATCAAGTCCTCTTCTCCATGGGTAACCTCTAAAATTCTAGCGTACCATTGAAAATATTCTTGGGTGGGGGGGGTGGGGTTGAGTTCCTATTTTTAATGTGTAATTCTATCACAAACTTGAGCCTTTCCATTTTGTAAACAAGTCCATTTTCCTTCATTTCTTGTTGCCTATAATTTTTCCCTTATTTTCATCTTTCTTGTTGTTGTATTATGGTTAGGTTTTCGCTAAGGTATATTTGTGTACCTCTAAGGAACTTCTTGTTCCTTAGTAGAATTTTCTTGTCTTCAAGGTTCCCCAAAGTAACTCTTACATGCCTACTCATTCTATTTCTCATCCATTTTCCAATCCTATTTTCCTATTGAATGTCTCTTGACCATTGTAGTTTTTCCTTAAAAAAATCTCTTGTTATCTCTTGTGGTTTCTTTCTCATAATAGTCTTTTAGTCCTTTAACAATGACATTCACAACCCTATCATTTCTATCCTTTTCTTCTCTTATCGGTCTCCTGAATTATTTTTCTATGAGGTCTCTTTGTGTGTCTAATGGACCTCTCACCACGTGAGTCCAAGATTTGGCCTCCTCTAGTTGGTCCCTAAGTTGGTTTCCTTTTATCTTCATGTTGTCCATTACTGATTGTATATATTTTATTTGTGAATTGTTGCTTTCTTCTATCCCTTTTGACTTGTTTTTATTTGATATTTCAATTTGGACTAAAACTTGCTTATCAAAATCAATTCTTGTTTCCCTTTTGTCATGGAATTTTGTATTCTACTTATCTACTCTTTGAGCAATTTATTCTCCCTTGCTAATTGACGATTGGATTTTGTTATCTCTTTTTTTCTAGTGTCTTCATAGCATCCCCTTGCCTCTAAGGATTAAAGTCTCTTTTTCATGGTCATTAGCTCATTGACGTATAATTTAGAGGACAACATTAGTGGTGTTGTGGTGGGATTGTATGAATCAAAATTCTTAACTTTCCCCTTTTTCCTTGTTTGTTGGGATATTTTCAACTTCACTTTGTTTCATAGTTAAATCTATGTGAAATTTTGAGCTCACCTTTTCCTTTTCTTTAGATTTCTCTTTTTGTTCTTTTTGGATTTTTTTGTCTATTATGTTCTTATGTTCTAGTTTTGGTAAAGTCACTATAAATTTTCCCCTCTTTGCAAGCTTTACTTTTCAAAATTTCCTATGACTTAGAATCCCCTTGTACTATTTTGCATTTATGTACACATCTCTCCTCTTTGTTTAATAGGTTATTTTACAAATATCTTAGCATTTATGCTCCCCATGAGTTATTTGTTGCTCCTACATAAGCATTGAGATTGGGGTACAAAAATGTGGTTGAGGGTCCCACTAGGAGGTTTGTTGAGAATTTAAAGGGAATTAGAAAACTCCCTTGAGATAACATTCCATCTATAGGTCTTTGGGTCTATGTATCTCTCTATTTTTTATTGTTTCAATACTATATGTATTGAACTAATCTAAACCATTTTTCAGTTTGACTTGATATTTTGTTAGTGAAATTTTCAATAGTATCCTTGTTTGTTTCATTTGAAGCTACCAAACCTTCACCATTTTATTGTTCTCTTTCATTAGATCACACCCATGTTTGATGTTTGGAATACGATTTGAGAAGAGGATTGTGTTTCTTTGTTTTGATTAAGTTTATGATTGTTTTAGCAAAGAATTTGTAGGGTTTTTTAATGCTAGGAGAAAAAGAAACAAATGAGATGAGAGAAAGAAAAGGTGGGGCACACCTAGGGCTTAAATTTGACGGTCCACCTTGCCCATCATGAATTTTTTTTCTACAATTCAGTCTTTATTATTGCCTTTCGCATGACAATTATTATTTTTACTACAAGTGAAATTTTATATAATATGGCACTGATAGGTGAGGGACATGTACATTTTTCAGCATAAGGCACATGCCTCCTCTTAGCCATAGAAGCACTATCAATACCTAGGAGACCATCTCTTGGAATAGGTCGAAAAAGATGACAATTTTTTCGCCTGCTATCCATTCATCTCAAATTTAAAAAACCTCAAATTTTGTTATAAATTTGATTTATGATAGTATTAGCATAGAAATTGTAACATACTAACATTAAAATGAAACTAATGAATCATAATACATTGGTGTGTTTTGCCTCATATGGGATACATCACCATTACAAATGTGAACAAAAAAATGACTTTTAAAACATTTTAAATTCTTCTTTGTTTGGCATCTTTCCAAATTTCATACACTCTGCTCCATTCCACTATTGATACAACAAGCATTGTTAGAGACACTCTCATCAAAGCATCCAATATATCTAATGTTAGAGCTATTCGTCGAATATCTTTTATTATGTTTTGCGTTGAAAATCCTCTTTCACATGCCACCGTACTTGCTAGAATAGTAAGGATTGTTTTCCATAGCTTTGTCATGTTTGGAAAACTTGTATGTGAGTTTGTGACACAAAAAATCCTCCAAGATTCCTTCATTGATAATCCCTCACAACTAAGACAAAGAGTATCGAAAAATATATGCAACTCTTGTTTACAAGCTTCAACATTAAATAATGTTTCAGTTTCTTCTCCCTCACATAAAGTATGTTGCATGTGTTGAAAAAAATTATCAAGCCAACACTTTGAATTATTTTCTCTAGCACGATCATCCTTTAGATAATGACAAGGACTAAACAACTTTACAAAGCTGAAAAACACAAGATCAATAAATCTTCCATTCAAACAATCTATAAGTGCTTGAACATATTCTTTTGCAAGTTGTTTACAACTCTCTAAAGAACCATCAATGTAAGGTTTTAGTGATTGTTTTTGTGAATCAACATAATCACCATGTGCATGTGAAATTGCCACAAACTGCAATTCATGCCTATGAACAATTCCCTCTTTATTAGTAATATCTAAATAACCATATTTAGAGGCATCCAAGAATCTAGGTAAGTAACATGTACCATCAGCAAATGTATCACTTCTCATAAACCACCACCTTAAAGTGTTTATAGTAATATCAATAGATGCCTCTAATGATGTAACATCAACATACTCTTCTTGAAATTTTCTATTCAGCTTGTTCAACATAAGCATTATATCTGCAAGCATGTGTAAACAAAATTGAATTGAAAATATTCTTGCCTTATCATACCATGACTCTCTCTTTTCATTTTTCCATAAAGTCAATATAGGAGGCATCAATACAACAAGCCTTTTGATAACTTGTCCTCTTGAAAGCCATCTAACTCCATGAATTTGAAGAGCTTGAAGAGTATCAAGTTGCATGACTTCTTGTAAACAAATGAGTTCCTTGTTTCTTTTAGTAGAATTTTGTACCCAAGAATACACCTTATTTGCTAATTTCTCAAAAACTAATAATTCAGGATTTTTTTTGGAAGCATTTGATGCAGCTAAAGCTTCACGATGAGCAATGCAATGAACACCTATAAGATTAGGAACATGTTTTTTTATAAAAGAAACAAACCCATTTTCACTACTAACCATGGATGAAGCACCATCTGTGGAAACATCTACTAAGCGTGTATTTGAAAGCCCCCTTTCTTCCTTTAAAACATTGATTGCATCATAAATTGTTTTTCCTTTTCCATCACAAACATTTATGAGATTTATAATTGTAAAGTTGGCTGCCCCAACCCTTTTGAGTGTAAAAAAGTTGCATAGACCATAAGATGCTTCTCTAAATTGTGATTTGTACTTTCATCCAACATCAAAGAGAAAAAGGACTATCCAACATTCTAGCAGTTTGTACCTCTTCAAGATACTTAGATATAGCAAAAAGAAATTGATTTGCAACCATATGATTTGTGTATGAATTGTAGTCCTTATTCTTTGGCATGTTTGGTAACTATAATGTTATTTCAAGAGAGCAAAGTGATTCATATTTTGAAAGGGGTAAATCCTCTTGAACCATCCAAAAAACCAATTTCATAGTTTTGGTGACTCTTTCTTTGTTAATGTCATCAACATTTGCTATATGTTTTGTAATAGGTTTTGCTTTCTTTTCATTCCCACATGTCCATTTAGCTAGTGAAATCTTATGAATGTTTGAATTGGCATGAGTAACTAATGAATCATGTTGTAAATTAGTGCAACCATTACCTGCTCCCCATCGTCCAACTGCATTATGTGTTTCACAATAAATGCATTTGATAATTTTTTTTCCTTCATTTATTGTACATTTTAGCCACTTAAACTTTACTTTCCATTCCTTACGAAATTCTCATTTTACTTCAAGTTTTCTTTTTTTCCATGTATTGTTTCTCTTGTTTGATATTCATCAGCATACTCTTCATTGTACCCCCAAATATCCAAGTCTTCATTTAAATCAAAATTATGATCTTCATTGGGTGCTACAACTTCGGATGTACTTGACCATAGAAAAAAATGCTTGATAGAAGACTGAGTTTTTTTTCTCTGAGACATTTTCAAATTGTAATCCCTACATATTTTAAAAATAAGAAAGATTTAGATATTTTGTTCAAATTCATCTAAATTTATAAAAAATGAACCATAAAAAAATAATTTAATATAAATTAACAACCATATAGAGAACATGGGGTTGTAGTGGTTGCATTAGAACAAAAAAAATAGGAAAACAAATCATTGAATATTATTAAATGCGATCCAAAATGTTTGATAAAAAAAATCTACAATGTTTAATTTTACTGTGGTAAACTCTTACAAATTTTTAATATAAGATTTGTAAATCATAATTTAAAAAAATAAATAAAAGAAATAAAATGAAAATCATCTTACCCTTCTTATCGTGGAGCAAAATCGTTTTCTTTTTTGTTGTTAGTTGTAACTGTGCAACAAAATGTCTTTACTTTTTGCAAATCTTCTTTCTTTTTCATTATAAGTTGTAAGTGTGCAGAATTTTTTTTCCCTTTTCTGACTTTTTGCTTCATCTCTACAACTCTGTGGATAATGAAGATTAAACTCTAAAACCAGATTAATAAAAGAAAAATGAAGTATTTTGCACTAGTAAAAAAAAAAATGGTTTGAAGAAGGTTGCTATTTTTATAAAAAAATCTATTAAAGAAACTCAAAATGTATTTAGAATAAAAGAAACTCAAATATTTAGAATCTTTAAAAAAATCTAAAAATTTGAGATTTGTTTTTTCAACAATAGAAGTTTGCATTTAAAAAAAGAAGTTTCTATTCTTTTATTAAAGCATAGAAGTTTCCATTAATATATATATATATATATACGGCCAAATTTTCATATTAACTATTTTTTTTACAGTTTCTAAAATAAATTGCATGTGTTAACATACAATTAAATATTTATTTTTACTGTATTTTATAGTTAAAATCTTCAAATATAGGTATACAACCATCAAATTGAAGCCCTGGTGCACACCTGTTCTTATTACTGAAATGCATGTTGCTGAAAAAGGAACAAAAGGCATAAACTTGGTCTTCGAAACATTTCATTAAACTTAGGACCCACCACGAGCCCAATGCAAGTGACCCTATTTTTCAAGCCCTACTATACACTAAAGCCACTAGACATCAAACACAAATGCCAAACCCATGTGTTTTTATTGAATTATTTGGGTAATGGAGCAACCCTCCACAGATGAACACAACACACATAGTGCCTGAACTGCTTGGTAAAGGAAATGACACTTTCCCTCTCAGAGATGGTAAATACAATAAGAAGTTGGCACATGGAGTCAAACAAATGTGATAGTCATGCTCAAATGCAATGCAATGAAATTTCACCACATGAAAGATAAGTGGGGACCAGATAACTTTAAGGACGCAACACAGGAGATCATATTTAATAAATTGAAAGGCCATGATTGATAGCTTGAACAGAGGGGCTGATCAACAATGATTTCTAAGGTTTCAATGCACAACTTAAGAGATCTAAACTAGCTAAGTGATTCATCAAATATTGTGGTTCATTCTATTAAAAAAATTGTTTTTCTTAACACATGGAAAGAAAGATGATTGACAATGTTTTCTAATCAGTACATTCATCAAAAGATAAAAATTTCTTGTTTTACTCTGATGTTTTGTTTCAAATTCTCTCTTTTTGTTTTCAACTATAGGAGTCTCCAAGAAACAAGTCAGGATCATAAATTATTTGGATAGGATTAAACTTCATATCTTCCAAAACCAAAAAGAAGAGATGTTTTGTTCCAAGAAACTTCAAAGGTTGTTCAAATTCATATTGTAATCTCCAAAAATACTAAATCTTTGTGTTCCTTAGACTAGTTGTCATGAAAACGTTTAGTTATTTGTTGCCCATTGGACAATTATTTTTATTGGCATGTAATGATTCAACTCATTGCGATCTTCTATTATTGTTTGATAAATGTATCTGGTTGTTTTCTTGACAGTCTTTTAACTGTCCTTTTTTATTGTATTCCTTCTTTTGCATTGATTCAATACAAAAAAGATAGAAAATCAAAGCAAAACCACTTGGGAGATAAATCCAACAAGATTTCTAGGTTTTAGACAAACCCTATTTGAGATAAACCTTAATACACTTAAAAAAAGGCAATCCAACAATCCTCTAAAACCTTCCCTATGGACTTGAGGCCAAAAGGAATCCTTCACTCAATGATTATCTACATATCATTTTAAACATGATTGATGTCACCATGTAGTTCCTCACAAGATCTCTCTCTCTCTCAAGGAACATACATTTGGAATTCCTACATAGAAAACCCCTCATCTAATTACTAATTAGGAGTAATACAATTTTCTACCCAAGGGGAATTAATCAAACCTTAGCAAACTAATATTAATTCTACATTGCAAACACACCAAGGTTCTATACACATTAAAATTCTCTACATGAGAGAATAAGGGTTAGCTAGGTTTTTTCAAGAACATTACCATCCAAGATATATATCTCTAGGCATGGAGATCAAAACATACTTAGGTATAAAGTTTCTAGGAAATCATGACTCGATCTATGAATAGAGTATCGGTAGTGTGTACATCACTAGTTAGTAACAATCAAAATATCATTATAGTGCATCAATAATGCAAAATCATCAACATGGGTCCAAGTGAGGTCTCACTATTATGTGGTTCTAGAAAAGAAAGTATCACAATTGAATAAAATTTCATCCTAGATGGAAACTAATATGCATAAAAAAGACCACATAAAATCCTTTCGAACCTTAAAAGAAATATTATAATAATTACAAACTTTCTTAAGCATGATTAATATTTGAGTCATAATCAAGACAAATGGGCAACTTTGTATCCTTTTGATCTTCATATGAAGATGTACACCCAATCGTATTCATAATTTCATTCTTAACCTTATGATTTAATTTACCTTATGGTGCAATCCAATATATTCTTATATTAGTCTAGCTTATTGACTATGTAATATTCATTCACTACACATAATTGATTATGATCTCCATGGTAAAAAATAAGACATCAAGTGATGTCATAGTATATGATTTTAAATTATTAGTCTCTTAACTTTGTCTCAACAACACCATCAAATTAAATGATAGTTTCCTCCTATTTAATCATGCAACAATATGGTACTACAAGCCCCTTAGTTCACTTAATAGTTCCAATATTGGGGTTCTTATACTTAAGATGTCTATAGACATCATGTAGTCATATAAATCCCATACCCCCAAATTCAAAGCAGATTACCTAAAGATATCAAGTTGCAACATTAAAATATCTATACAATATAGTTTTAGTTCCAATAATAAAGTCAATATCGCTTACATTGTTAAGTAACCATAAGCCACAGCTCATATTTTTTGGACACACCTGAAGACTGAGACAAGGGGGTGAATCAGTCTTACCAAAAACTTGAAATTTTTCAGAACTTAGAAACTCTTTAGCACACAACAAACTTCTTTATTAGATCAAAACCTTTAAACAAAACAATTACAAAGAAGGATATAGTAGTGTGAACCTTCATCAACTTTAGTAATGAAAGATATAACAATTATACTTTTAACCAGATCAACAACAAGGAAAGATGAAGCAAAGAACACACATGCATAGGTGAACACCATGTTTACATGGAAAAACCAATGAGGGAAAAACCATGATGACATTTAACTCACAATATGAAGGCTTATTGTCAAAATGACTTGAAAACTAAGGAGCACTACCTTAGAGAAAGATACAAGGGACTTGAGGAACTAAAGCAAACATAACTTTAGGTGCAAGATACAAGCACCTAATGAAATTCACTATCTCAAAGAATGATACAATGATTTAGAGAAAGATTACAATATTTGTCAACATAACACTCTTCTGACTAATTCTATCTTTCACACTTTCACACTTCTTCTATAAGATCTTTCAATAAAATCCAAACTTTCTTGTTCGCACACTTGTACACTTCTCCACACAATTGCATCCAAAAATATATTACATTTATATCCACTATAACACTTCAAAACTTCAATTAGATCGACCAAGAAGAAGATAAACAAAGAATTCAACACATCGGACACCAAAACATAATGTGGTCCTATCTCGAGGATGGAGAGAGCCAAAAACAAACTCAATGCATCTTTCAATGTGGTCCAAAATAATTCACACGCTGATGCACATCAATCCAAGTCAACATCAAGGAAACATTTAGATGAAAGTTTGAAACACATAACCAGTTGGCCCAAAAACATACTTCTGATTGAATTGAATCGATGTGATTCTAACCAAGATAGATTAGGATACAAAGACATATAAACACACCTTCAATTGCTAATTGATGAGGACACAGCCGGAGACATAGAAAATAACCCACAAACAAGAGAATAATTTTATTATTCAGAGAATGGAGCTTCTTACATGCAGAGGATCTCAATCCCCAAGTTCTACAACACATGCAAGTTACAAAAAGCTACAAAATAACCCTTTCGCAATATGCGAGCTTGTCCCCAAAAAGCTACCCAAAAATTAGAAACCCAACCATAAATAGAGCTCCTCTTTAGTTTGGAGCCAAAACAACATTCAAATTTGAGTTTAGGCAGTTTGTGGCTGAAAAATTACAACTTGAAGTTCAAATTTCAAAAGAAGATTTGCAATTGTATCTTCTAGAAAGTGCGCCAACTTCCCAGGGCCATAACTTTTGATCTGGGACTCTGATTCGCGAACCGTTTAAACCATTGGAAGGGTCTTGAAGTCAATAACACACTTAAAATTAGCGACGCCAATTTCGGCAAGTTTCGGGGCCAATCCGGGAACTCTAAGTGCCTCAAATTTAACTTAGAAGATTTTCAGGTGCAAATTTGGGAAACTAAAACTGCAATATCTTTCAACCCAGGAATAAAAAATAAAAATCATAAATTGGGAATTTCATTATGACGA
>VDFB02256605.1:0-114599 GCA_007258455.2 Sequoia sempervirens | reverse complement strand
AGTCAGATGAATGTGCTTCAAGATATTGGTTACCCAAAGTGCATGATTAACCACTGCATAGCCCCTCTTTTGGTCTTGAAGGTAGTTTTCCATTTATCTCCTCTTGAATCCTGGACATAGGATATCCACTCTTAGATCAATCTTTGTGAAGTAATCGAAGCTCCACTCAAATAGTCCATCAGGTCATCCATCCTTGGTAGGGGAAATTTGTACTTGATTGTTATCTTGTTTATGGCTCAGGAGTCTGTACACATCCTCAACTCCCCATCCTTCTTTGGTGCTAGTAATGCACGTACTGCACATGGACTCAAACTCTCCCGTATCAAACCCTTTCTCAACAATTCTTGAACTTGTTTGTTCAACTCCTCATTTTTTGCTGGAGTCATTCTATGAGCTGCCTTATTTGGAAAACTGGCTCCAGGAATCAAGTCAATCTGATGACTGATCTTTCTTATTGGTGGTAAACCCTCAGGTACATTATCAGAAACAATATCCTGAAATTCATCCAACATCCCAGAAACTTCTTCTGGAACCTTCTCACTATCCTCCTTACTCTAGGAATCAATGCATAATACACACGCTCATGCTTCATACCTTCTAAAATTTTTCTTCCATCTACATAACAAATTCTAGCACTACTACATACATTTTCTTTGGTCTCCTTCAGGGGTTTCAACTTGTGACGAACCCCATCCTTTGTCAAGGAATAAGTGTTTGCATGACTATCATGTATAGCTCGCTTATCGAACTACCACAACCTCTCCAACAACATGTGACATGCATCCATGGGGATGATATCACAGAGTACTTCATCATGGTAGCTCCCGATCTTGAACTTTACTAAGCACTGCTCAATGACCAACACTTTGTGGTCTTTCTGCAACCAAGCAATCCGATACAGATGTGGGTGCCTTTCCCTCTTTAGCTTCAACTTTGTGACTATCTCTTCTCACACCAGATTATCGGTGCTCCCACCATCAATAATGACATCACAACATTTTCTTTCACACTTGCACCTTGTGTGAAACAGATTCTTCCTCTGTTCTGGTTCTTTTTCCTCTATCACTAGGGCTCTCCTAATTACTAGGGCTTCTCCCCTTTCAACATCATCTGAATGTTCAGATTGGGCCTCCTCATCTGCATGCGCAACCCTTCCATGACCTTCTGGCCTTTTGTCTGCCCTTCCTTAGTGTTGTGGACATTCATAGGCTTGATGCCCTTCTTCACCACACTGGAAACACGTTCCTTTTAAACCACCTCTTCCAGATCCTTGTCCATATCTCCCTCGTCCTCTACCTCTTTGATCACCATTGTTTTGATCATGGGGGCGGTAGAAGTTGTCATTCCTTTAGCTTCGGCTGGTACCCACATCTTCACTTTTCTTTTCATCATTATTTTGGCTTCCTGAAGGTCTTCCACTGCCCCTTCCACTTTGACCTCCACGTCATTTTTGCTTGCCATCAAATCTTTTGTTCAACTTCTCTTCCACCTTCAGAGCAAACTGATACACATCCTCAATGGTGGTCATTCTGACTAGGCTTAACTCCTAAATGCTCAGTCGTAACCCATTAAGATATCAGACTACCTTCTCCTTATTGGCCTCTGTGTGGCCCGTTCTGATGATTATCTTGTGAAAATATTCAGTATATTCTTTCATAGATCTGCTTCCTTGCTTCAACCCTTGCAATTTCTTCAACAAATCTAACTTGTAGTCCACTGGTATGAATTGCTTCTTCAGTTTCTCTACCATGCGATCCCATCTGGTGATATTTCCTTTTCCTCTTTGATTTCTTTCCAACTAGACCTCTTTCCACCAAATACTGGCATGGCCCTTCAGCTTCATTTTCACAAACTTAACTCCACTGGCCATTTCATACTCAAAATATTCTTCTAGCTCGTTGATCCAGTCGATCAACTCTTCCGGGTTCAGACTTCCGGAATAACTGGGGACTTCTGTTCTGGGTCTTTTCCCAATCTTCAAAATGGCCCTTATTAGCCATATTTGGTCTTGATCAATTGCTTCTTCTTCCTCTTCTACATCTGAACCTTCTTCCTCTCCTTCATCCTCACTTTCCTCCCTCGAGTTTAACCCTCTTCTCAACTACTCTTATAATGCATCAATCTGTCTCTGGAGGGCTGCCAGTGCATCTCTTCCACCAGCATTTCTGCCACCTTGACCACCTCTAGCACCACCACGCCTACCAGACACCACTCTTGGAGGTATCTTTTTTGATCTCGACCCACAACCACGGTCTTGGTGTGAACTGCCTCACGATCGACGATGTGTCCACACGCTCAAGAAAACCTTGCTCTGATACCACTTGATGAGGGCACTTCCCGAGACACAAAAAATAACCCACAAATAAGAGAATAATTTTATTATTCAGAAAATGGAGCCTCTTACATGTAGAGGATCTCAATCCCCAAGTTCTACAACACATGCAAGTTACAGAAAGCTACAGAATAACCCTTTCACAATATGCAAGCTTGTCCCTAAAAAGCTACCCAAAAATTAGAAACCCACCCATAAATAGAGCTCCTCTTTAGTTTGGAGCCAAAACAACATTCAAATTTGAGTTTAAGTGGTTTGGCACCGAAAAATTACAACTTGAAGTTCAAATTTCAAAAGAACATTTGCAATTGTATCTTCTAGAAAGTGCGCCAACTTCCTAGGGCCATAACTTTTGATCTGGGACTCCGATTCGCGAACTGTTTGAACCATTGGAAAGGTCTCGAAGTTAATAATGCGCTCGAAATCAACGACGATGATTTTGGTAAGTTTCAGGATTGATCCAGAAACTCTAAGTGCCTCAAATTTAACTGAGAAGATTTTTAGGTGCAAATCTGGGAAACTAAAACTGCAATATCTTTCAACCCAAGAATAGAAAATAAAAATCGTAAATTGAGAATTTCATTATGACAAAAAGGGTATCCAAAAATATGAAAATATCTAAAAATTGAGAAACTTAAAATTTAACTATTTTTGAGTGATGCAAGATTGCCCTTATACCAATGGATGCTCCTGCATCACTAATGCAGACTCACAAGCACACAACACAAGCAAAGGAACAAGCCCTGTCATCCAGATATCGAAAAATAATCCAAAAATCCAACTCAAGACACAATGCAACACCAAAGATGTCAATCAACACTATGCAGATCACATGGGGATTTTACTTGAACATACAACATTTTTAGAAACTTCTTTCATACTTTCATGCCATTAACAACCATTGCAAACCAAATGGGGACAAAATACTTCATCCTAGAAATATAGAATACTCAATCATGATATATAACATTAACAAATCAACTTGTGGACCACTTCAACACATGAAATTGTAACTGGGATATTGAAAAAACATTGAGAGCACATTCACCAAACCATAGGAGTAGAGACATTAATGTGGAGAAATGTGGAGCATTTTTCAGACCAATCTAGACACCCAACAACACTGCCAACCTTTTGAAATTCACAAAACCTCCTTGGCAACATTGGTGACCTCAAAATGTAAGAGTGCAACATCCACATAACATTGACTTTGAATCCCAAACTGCAAGACCATACCCTCAACAGTAGGGGAATGCAGAGCATTCTCCCAAGAAGACTTCAATGCAACTTCTTGAACTAGGAACACTTAACCAACTTGCAGAGGCCAAAAATTTCTTTCAAAAGCACATGCTTCATCAAGAACATCAAGAGAGAGAACATGACATGTATTTTAGACCTTCAACAATATCTCTCCATTATCAACACCACTTCTTATCATCATCTTAATATATCATTATGAAATCAAATTATTTGACAACTATACTCAATACTTCTTTGATTATCATCAAATAAGGCATGACATCCAACCATGAACTTTAGAAATAAAATCATACAACAATGCCAACCCAAATACTTCATCAAGTGTTGACAACAATAACTGACATCAAGCTATCATCAATTGCCAAACATATAACAATCTTCATCAAGTATTGACACTAAAGACAACCAACAAAAATTTTTGACATCAATGACAACAATTGCCTATTGGATACTAGGAACACTGAGAGGGGGGGGTGAATTAGTGTTCCATAATATTTGAATTTCAAATCAGATCTTGAACTATCAACAACAATATTAATCTTTAATAACATCCACATCAAATAAATAGGAGGAAACATGCATACACATTAACAAGACAATGTGAACACCATAACACCAAAATTTTTACGTGGAGACCCTATTAGGGGAAAAACCACGATGGAGATTAATCCACAAAGTATACTCTGTTAAAAGTATGATAAAAGGGAATGCACTTGAATTTAGGAACACTGCCTAGAGCTTACTGCTCAAAATACAAAAGAGGACTTAATGTCCAAAAGAATTTTGGATTAAAACTATTCAAAATATGAACTGAGAAAATAGCATCTCTAAATGCCTGGATTCAGTTCCAATGACACACATTAAACAGATTCTGGACCTTCTGTCCAATTCACACTTCTGCTCTACTCTTCTCTCCTACAAAAACTCTTATGCTACACAAACAAAATTCATTCGACAGATCCTCTGATATTACCTCATGCAACTATTCTACACTTTTTCACACACATCTTCTCACCACTTCGTACATCACATGCAAAATCAATTACCAATCTCATTTATATATCCACTAACAAGAATTTTATTTCTATATGTTAGCATGCAACAAAATATAATATTCTTCCACAAGTTGGCTCAAATCACCAATTATAATTAATACGTACCCACACAAGTTGGCTAGACTATAGTAGGGACCCAAACCAAAATTCTCAACATAAGAAATAGTTAAACACATACTCCTCATACATCTGGAATACGCCATACACAACAGGTCAACCACAATGAGAAAATAAGGAATAAATCATTCTACAAAATCTCCAAACTCATACATGGATCAATGTAATATCATAAAACTTATCAAATAGGTAGCATACATGCTTGAAAAGCTTCCCTGGGGATCCACACAAGAAAATAATTATCCAGTGAAGTATTCAGATCAACTTACCAACTAGATACTCTTTTCTTCATGCATTCTGCCGGTAGAATACTGTCTTCTACTTTCCTTTCCAATAGGAACTGCTTCTAAACTACAGACTACACTACTGAATCCAGTTGCCATCAATGACAACACTAGCAGCTAAAAATGATTTCCCAAAGCCATATGCCAACACTGCCAACAATCTCCCCCTTTGGCATTGATGGAAACACACCTTCTCACTCTCCCCCATTGACATCGAGGACAAATGGTAACACACATTTGCATATAGAGGGAAACATCGTATTCTCTGACTTAAGGAAAAATAAGCAAATATCTTTAATGGAAACATCTACATAAACTCCCCCTTTGACCAACATCACTTCTTCATACATGCACAATATCTCTACATTTGTACCAAACTCCCCCTTACTACCAACTCCCCTGAGTGGTAGGATACATCAATTCAAGAGAAAAAGATAAAGCATTAATTTATTCCCCTAAAAAGATGCACCATCTATGCATCTAGTTAGAACAAGGAGGGGCCAACCCCTAACTTTTTTCAGAGATACTCAAAAGTATCCTTTGAAAGTTCCTTACTAAAGATATCTGCAATCTAGTCCTTAGTAGACACATACTCCATTCTCAATTCATGCTCTATAGCCTAAACTCCCTTAGAAAATGATACCAAATAGAGATGTGTTTAGTCCTTGAATGCATTTTTGAATTTTTGGAAATATTAATTGCACTTGTATTGTCGGATAGTATTGGATTGGGTTCATCATATACTACCTTCACATCCTTTAAAGTTTGATTCATCCAAAGCACCTGGGTGCAACAAGATCCTGCAATAATGTATTCAACCTCTATGTGGATAAGGACACCAATTCTTTCTTTTTACTGAACCAAGAGACCAATTTGTCTCCCAACAATAATGCACTTCCACTTGTACTTCTCTAGTCTTCTAGATAACTTGCCCAATTAGCATTAGTATAGCCACTCAAAGAAAAGCTTTGATCTTTCATATACCAAAGGCCATAATCAAGAATTCTTTTTAAGTATCTGAATATTATTTTCATTCCCTTTTCATGAGATTTCATAGGGTTAGCTTGAAATTGTTGCAAGTATGAAGAAAGTATGAAAGTGTTGTCACTAATGTCAACTGGTTAACTGGTTTTCAACTAGTTGTTGTTGTCATTGATATCATGGATGAATATTATGGGTTCTATATGTTGAGGATATTGAGAAAATTGTAATGGAAAAAGGTTGTAGGTGTTTAGTGTTAGCTCTAGTATTTTCTTTGGTATTTTCTACTATGCTGATGAGGATATGAGGTATTGCTCATGGTTGTTGGAAGTTTCTATATCCAAGTTTTGGGCTTCCAGATCATTGTGCAATACAAGTTTTATTCACCAGTTGTGAACTATGTTCTTCTGTGTATCTAGTTGAGGTCCGGGAGAAATATTTTTTCTCCATATTTCATCTTGATTGAGTTTTATGTCGTGCGGTTCTCAAGATAAGTTGTTGAGATCGTGTCGAAAATAATTTTTCTATCTGAAAAGATTGGATCATGTTAAGGTTGTGCGTGCTTAATTGCGTATGTGTTTTACACTAGTTTGACCAACCTTGTGTTTAGCACTACTTTTGACATTTATGGAAGCATGTGTTTGGGTCACCCTCATTCGAATTCCATCATAAAATGTTTTGGTGCTGACCTAACTTGAATTTGTAAATGCAAATGATGTGTGACCGACTTTAGATGAGTTTCAAAGTTGAAGATGGTATAAATATAGGACGAGATATTGGTGAAAATTATGAAAAGAAATAGAGCAAGATAGATTCAAGATAGATGCAAATTAGTGTGTATGTAATGCGAGTTTGTGAAGATCAGTGCAAAATCTAATTGCTAAGTTTTTGGATGCAGTGAGCTAAAGGTGTACTTTATCATTCATGCATGTCTGCAAGTGTTTGAGCGAATTGTGGTGGAAATCTCTTTTGCATTGAGATTGTTTTCTTTCTGTAATGAATCTCTTCTATCTTCTTTGTATCTGTGTGGCAGTGATCCCTCCGGGTGGTTAACCCTTGTTGGACAGTGAGCCTTGATCCGGACAGTGAGTCATGTTTTGGTAGTGAACCTTTCTAATTAGTTTTGATATTCTCTATATTGTGAGCTAATCCACACTGTGGTTTTTCCATTATTGGGTTTTCCACGTAAATCTGGTGTTATTATGTGTGTGTTTCAATTTTTTATTTTGCACTTAATGATTAATCATATTAGCAGTGTAAAATATTTGTGATTGATTTAATTTCTGGTGAAAGTTCTAAAAGCTTAAATTTGTTACAACTGATTCACCCCCCCTCAATTGTCTTGTTCAATGAAATATGGAAGCCAAACATACCACATGCATAATATCATGTCTAAAATTAGTTAAGTACAGTAGATCTCCAATCATGGAGCTATAAAGAGTCTGATCAGCTTCTAGTGACTCATCAAATTTTCTCAAGTGACAACCAGTCACCATAGGAGTAACCACTATTTTGGAATCTCCCATCCCAAATTTCTTCAACATCTCCTTAACATATTTATCTTGAGAAATAAAGATATCATTATCTTGTTGAATAATTTGAAGCCCAAGGAAGAAGGATAACTAACCAATAATTAACATTTCAAATTCTTTCTACATCTCTTCTGCAAAATTTTTACACATCATCATCTCCACCAAAGATGATGTCATCAGTTCACAATTAGCAACTTGTCTTCCTGAACCTTAATGTATAGATTACTATTTGCATTACCTTTCCTGAATCCTTGTTGAAGTAGGTACTTAACCAACCTAGCATATCAAGCTCTGGTAGCTTGATTGAGACCATATAGAACTTTATTGAGTCTACAAACCATATTCAAATTCTCTAATAACTAAAAACCATTTGGTTGCTCAATATATGCCTCTTCATCTAGATCACCATTTAGGAAGGTTGATTTGGTATCCATTTGATATACCTTGAAGTTCTTATGAGCAACAAGAGCAAGAAACATCCTTATTACTTCCATCCTTACTATCAGAACAAAAGTCCTCAAAATCAATACCTTCATCTTGTGAATATCCCTTGCAAACCAATCTAGCTTTATTTGTTACCACTTCACCATCTTCATTTAGCTTATTTCAAAACGCCCACTTTGTTCCTATCACATTCTTATCAACAGGTCTAGGAACTAGTTCCCAAGTATGATTCTTCTCAATTTGATCCAGTTCTTCATCCATTTCCTTTATCCAATTATCATCTTTGCTAGTATCAACAAAGTTATTGGTATCAAAACAACAAACACAAATTTACATTCTCACTAGCTCTTGCAAAAATTCTCCTAGTCAACACATCTTCATCCTTATCTCCAATGATCTAGTCTACAGAATGATTCCTTTGTACATACTTGTTGGAAACAAAAGGGCAGACAATTGAGAGGGGGGTGAATCAGTTGTCATAAAAATTAAAAACTTATTAAACTTATTAACCTTATTCTTAGATCTGATTAATAACCATGAAAGCATAAATCATCAACACATAAAAAACACACATAACACCAAGATTTTTTACGTGGAAACCCTATTAGGGGAAAAACCACGGTGGAGGTTAGTCCACAAGATTATACCCTCTTAAAAGTATAAAGAATAAAATGGTGAATGCACATGCATTTAGGCACACTTCCTAGAACTCACTGCTCAAATACAACAAGGTTTACTGCCCAAAGGAAGAGACTGTCTTACAGAAACATTCAGATTACATCCATATGATTTTGAACTAAGAAAATAACATCTGCTAATGCCTGATTACAGTTCTGGTTAAGCACATGAACACTTCTTCACACTCTGCTCACTCTTCTTCACACTTTGCCTCTGCCTTCGAATGATTAGGACATTATTCGTGCATAGATCATACTCTTGCATCCCTTCAAATGGAATAAAAAATCACTTATATATATCCACAACAAGAGATTAAATCGTTACATGCCAACTTCAACAAAATAATAAAATGAATTCAAACTGTTGGACCAAATCAATAACAATTATTAATGCGAATCAACCAAGGTCAGCCACAACATAGTGAAGAACCAAAATAAAATCCTCAACCATGAAACACCTTCAAAAATTATTCCTTGAAGATCCACAACATGCTACAATCACCTTGTCAGCCATGAACATGAAAAACATGAACACACAAGAGAAAATAACCAATCACGAACACAAAAATCAATGTGGACATGCAAAATAGATAGAGCATGATCTAGAAACATCCACAAAAATCATGAATCATTAGAGAAGCATCCACAACAACTAAGTTTACTAGAATCACATCATCTTCATTCAGGAACATCATTTGAAGTAACATAAAAATTGTTAGAACACAACTGCTCATAACTCGATCAAATCTTCATGTGGATCTCTGAAACTTGACATGGATAAACTAGATATACTTGACAACAAAAAATTTAATCCACAACATCTTATCATCAACGTACTAAGCTCTCCAACAGACTGAACTTCACTTCACCATTGACAACCTACAACTTATTTTATTACAATTTTCTCAATATCCTTGACATATACAACCTTAAGTACATTAATTCCAATAGTGTTGAAATCAATGAAAACCACATATGAACAATCCAACCACAACATCTAACAATCTCCCCCTTTGGCATTGATGGAAACACATGATGTGAAAAACACCATCAACACAACTTCCTCTTAACACTTTCTCCCCCTTAGGTTCTGACTCTTTTCTCCTCAATTATTTCACGACTCTTCTCCCCACAAAGTTTTTCACATGACTCTTCTCCCCATTTGACATCAATGACAAGGATACGTAAAACATATTAACCACATATTTGAACATCTGACTACTCCCCCTCAGTAGCAGCCACCACAACATCAATCTGGATCAAGATATGACTATGGAATGCACAAAATGATGCAAATTAATGCATCTTATTTCTGATTAGGAGGGGTAATGACCCCTAGCTTCCCTCTGAGATACTCAAAAGTATCCTTAAGCAATGACTTGGTAAAGATATATGCAATCTGTTCCTTAATAGGCACATACTCCAATTTGACTTTATTTTCACTCACCTTCTCTCTCAAAAAGTGAAATTTGATAGATATATGCTTGGTCTTTGAATGTAGCACTGGATTCTTATAAATGTTAATTGCAATTTAATTATCTCAAAATATAGCAATAGGCTCATCATACACAACTCTAATATCTTTCAACATCTGCTTCATCCACAATGCTTGAGTACAATTGTTAGTAGTAGCAATGTTTTCTACCTCTACGGTAGATAAAGAAATGGCATTTTTCTTCTTACATAACCATGAAATTAGTTTCTTACCCAAGAAAAATGCACCACCACTAGTACTTTTTCTGTCATTCACATCTCTTGCCTAATCAATATTAGGAAAGGAACTCAAAGGAAGATCATCATCTTTAGGATACCATAGGCCAAAATAAATTGTCCCCTTCAAATATTTGAAAATCCTCTTCACAACAGTCACATGAGATTCCTTAGGATTAGCTTGAAATATTGCAACAATACATACACCATTCTTGATATCATGTCTAGTTAAATAAAACAATCCACCAATCATTGATCTATATTTAGTTTGACTTGCTTTCAGAGAATCAACTTCTTGTGTCAACTTACATCCGGTCACCATAGGTGTACCAAATAGCTTTGAATCTTCCATACCAAACTTCTTCAACAATTCTTTCACATACTTGGACTAAGATATAAAGATCCCTTTATCTAACTGAGTACTTTGTAATCCCAAAAATAATTTCATCTCTCCAATCATAGACATCTTAAAATCACTCTGCATCTCATCAACAAACTTCATGCACAAAATATTATTTCCTCCAAAAACGATATCATCAACAAAGACTTCAACAATAAAATATTTATCATCATCAATCTTGAAATTTAGATTACTATTAGCAGTACCTTTGTTAAATCCAAGCTTCAACAAATACTTGTCCAATATGGCATACCATGCTCTAGGGGCTTGCTTAAGTCCATACAATGCTTTCTTCAACTGACAAACCATATCTCCTTGATCAGTCAATTGAAATCCATCAGGTTGCTCAACATACACCTCTTCTTCTAGTTCACCATTAAAAATGTTGAATTGACATCCATCCGATAAACCTTGTAGTTTTTGTAAGCAACATAAGCAAGAAATAGTTTCACAGCTTCAATCCTAGCAACAAGAGAAAAAGTTTCTTCAAAGTCAATTCCTTCCATCTGAGAATATCCTTTACACACAAGTCTTGTTTTGTTTCTAACAATTTCACCTTGCTCATTTAGTTTGTTTCTAAAGACCCATTTAGTTCCAATTACATTTTTATCCTTAGGTCTAGGAACAAGAATCCATGTAGCATTCTTCTCAATCTAATATAGTTCTTCTTTCATTGCTTCAACCCAATGTTCATCTTTGCATGCTTCATTCACACTATTAGGCTCAGTATTTGAAATCAAACAGTATTCTTCTACAATTCTTCTCCTACTCTAGACACCTTTGTTCTTATCACCTATAATCTTATATTCTGAATGATTTAGTCTTACATACCTTGGAGTCTTAGGATGTTATTGAACTTTAGGTTCTTGCAATCTTTCTTCTACACTTCCACTAGTTCCTTCATCTTGATTTTCTTGATTCACCAGAATGATTTGAACTTGATTTGAAGTCTGAAATTTCTTTCCTTTATTTGAATTGTCATTTTGATCATCTGAATCATATCCAAAGGTTCTTGATGGTCTAACTATGTCTTCATCAAGCTTGACATTTTCACATTCAACCATTTTCTTCAATATCTTATTATAGCATCAGTTGGCCTTGCTTTTAGTAGAATAACCAAGAAATATTCCTTCATCACTCCTAGCATCAAACTTTCCTATATCTTCATCTCTTTTGATATAGCATCTACTTCCAAATATTTTGAAGTATCTAGTAGTAGGTTTATGACCATACGATAGCTCATAAGGGGTCTTACTAGTATCACCTTTGAATTGTACCCAGTTAAGAGTATAAACATCAGTACTCACAACTTCTCTCCATTAGATATGAGGAACATTTCCTTCCAGCATCATAGTTCTAGCAGCTTCAATTGTCTTGTTCTTCCTTTCGACAACTCCATTTTGCTGAGGGGTCTACGGTGCAAATAATTGTCCCTTTATCCCGTGTTCTTCACAAAAAGAATTAAACTCACCAGAAGTGAATTCACCACCTCTATATGATCTCAAACATTTAATCTTCAGACCTGTCTCTGTCTCAACCATAGCCTTAAGGATCTTGAACTTCTCCAGAGCTTCAGATTTTTCCCTTAAAAAAGCAACCCACATCATTCTAGAATAATCATCAATAAGCAACATGAAATACCTATATCCTTGTAAACTTTTGACTCTAGAAGGACCACACAAGTCAGTATGCACAAGCTCCAACAATTCATTTAAACAACGTTGTTTGCTCTGAAATGAAATTATAGTTTGTTTCCCTAACTGGCATTCCTTGCATATAGCATTAGTAGGTTTTACCAACTTAGGAAGATCTCTCAGAGCCTGAGTAGAACTTATCTTGATAATATTGTCAAAGTTAAGATGACACATTCTCCTATGCCACAACCAACTTTCATCAACTTGAGCAATCAAACAACTTTTACTTGCAACATTTAGGTGAAAGATATTACCTTTTGTTTTTGTACTAGAAGCAATTAGATTTTTGGAACTTCCCAATATTCTGCACTTTCCATCCTTGAATTGAAGATTGTAACCCTTGTCAACCATTTGTCCAAAATTTAAGAGATTATGCTTCAGAACTTCCACATATAGGACATCATTAGTATTATGCTTACCATCAAGAGAAATGCATCCTTTGCCACAGATTACACCTACTTTGTCATCACCAAATCTTACAACACCACCATCATACTTTCCCAAGCTCACAAACTTACTTTTATCACCTGTCATGTGATGAGAGCATCCACTGTCAATCACCCATTCATCTTTTTCTTCAATTTTGGCCGCTAGGGCTTTCTCCACATTTGTACAACTAGCAAATTCAGTAGGGGTTGGATCATTTTCCTTGATAGCAATAAATACCCATTTGTCCTCACTTACATTCCCTTTATCATATTCATCATCTATCACACCTTCATCAGCATCATAATAACAATTTCTTTGAAATTTAGGCTTGTTAGGTCTTGACTTAGGGACTCTTTCCGGACACCTTGAAGCAAAATGACCTATCTTATTGCAAGAAAAACATTTAATAGGAAATTTCCCTTTATACTTACCTTCTCCTTTGGCTTCTCTCTTGACAATAAGTGCTTCAAGATCGTCCAATTCTCTCTCTTCTTCTTCAATCTTTTGCATTTCCTCCTCATACTTGAATACCTTTCTAGAAGAACTTTCACCCAAATCATATCTCGGTTTATCTCTTCTAGAGGTAGTAGCCTTAAATGCAAATTTTGTCTTAGGAAGAGCATCACCAAATTCACTCAACTCAAAAGCAGTAAGCTTACCAATCAACATGTCTCTGGTTACATTTATTATAGTCTGGAGCTCCTCAATAGCAATAGCTTTGACTTTGTATGCAACAGGAAAAGATTTGAACACTTTAGCAACAATCTATGATTCTTCCAATCATCCACTAGCACATCTGATACCACACACAAGTTCATTCATTCTTTGCATGAAAGAAGTAATGTTCTCATCATCACCCATTCTCAACATTTCATATTTCCCTTTTAGAATTTGTATCTTAGCAATCTTCACATTAGCATCACCTTCATACAAAGTTTCCAACTTTTTCCAAATCTCATAAGCAGTCATAAGATCCATAGAATTTGTCATCTCAGAATCAGTCAGAGCACTCAACAATGCTTCCTTAGCCCTAATATTGTACTTGGCATCCTTAATCTCAATAGAAGTAGAAGAACCATTCTGTGGTATAACATACCTATTCCTTGTAATGTTCCAACAGGGTTCATCAATGCATCTCAGATGACACTCCATTCGAGTCTTCCATAGAGAATAATTTGTTCCATTAAATCTCAGACTATCCTTCTTATATGTCACCATCCCGGATCACCTCAAGCTATTAAACTTCTTCCAAGGAACCTACTCTAATACCAATTATTGGAAACACAAGGGTAGACAACTGAGAGGTGGGGGTGAATCAATTGTCACAGAAATTCAAAACTTATTAAACTTATTAACCTTATTCTTAGATTTGATTAATAACCATGAAAGCATAAATCATCAACACATTAGAAATAAACATAACACCAAGATTTTTTACGTGAAAATCCTATTAGGGGAAAAACCACAATGGAGGTTAGTCCACAAGATTGTACCCTATTAAAAGTATAAAGAATAAAATGGGGAATGCACATGCATTCAAGCACAGTTACTAGAGCTCACTGCTCAAATAAAACAAGGCTTACTACCCAAAGGAAGACACACTGTCTTATAGAAACATTTGGATTACATTTGCAAGATTTTGAATTGAGAAAATAACATCTGCTAATGCCTAATTATAGTTCTGGTTAAGCACATGAACACTTCTTCACACTCTGCTCACTCTTCTTCACACTCTACTTCGGCCTTCGAATGATTAGGACATTATTTGCACATATCATACTCTCACATCCCTTCAAATGGAATAAACAATCGCTTATATATATCCGCAACAAGAGATTACATTGTTACATGTCAACTTCAACAAAATAATAAAATGAATTCAAACTGTCGGCCCAAAACAATAACAATTATTAATGCAAATTAATGAAGGTCGGCCACAACATAGTGAAGACCCAAAATAAAATCCTCAACCATGAAACACCTTCAAAAATTATTCCTTGAAGATCCACAACATGCTACAATCACCTTGTCGGCCATGAACATGAAAAACATGAACACGCAAGATAAAATCACCAATTGCGAGCACAAAGATAAATGAAAATGTGCAAAAAAGATAGAGCATGATCTAGAAACATCCACAAACATCATGAATCACCAGAGAAGAATCCGTAACAACTGAGTTTACTAGAATCACATCATCTTCATTTAGGAACATCATCTGAAGTAACAAAAAAATTATTAGAACACAACTACTCATAACTCGATCAAATATTCATGCGGATCTCTCAAACTTGACATGGATAAACTAGATATACTCGACAACAAACCCTTTAATACACAACCTCTTATCATCAACATAATGAGCTCTCCAAAAGATTGAACTTCACTTCACCATTGACAACCTGCAACTTATTTTATTACAATTTTCTCAATATCCTCGACATATACAACCTTAAGTACATTAATGCCAATAGTTTTGACATCAATGACAACCACATATCAGCAATCCAACCCCAACATCCAACAATTTGCTAGAGTTTTGAGAGTCTTCACTGGTTCTAGTTCATTCTCCTCTTTCTCTTCTAATTCTTCTTCTTCAATCCAAGGAGATATATAAAATCCACAAACCTCTAGTTCTTGTGAGATTTAATGTTGGTCTTCATCTACTTTGCGTTTGTACATTCATCATCCTTCTCAATATCTTGTTGTAGCATTTGTATGCCTTGCTCCTGGTTGAGTAACCAATAAATATTTCTTAATCACACCTTGAATAAAACTTTCCAAGGTCTCCATCTCTTCTAATATAACATTTGCTTCCAAAGATTCTAAAGTATTTAATAGTGGGATGTCTTCCATACCATAGCTCATAAGGGGTCTTAGTGCTATTGACCCTTAACTACACCCTATTGAGAAAATGGATATTAGTGTGAACTGCTTCTTTCCAATACATATTTGATAGATTAGTGTCCATCATCATAGCTCTAGCCATTTCTTGAACAATTTGATTTTTCCTTTCCACTACCCCATTCTGTTGAGGGGTTCTAGAAGCATACAAATGTCTCCTAATGCCATGGTCTTCACAAATTTTTTTTAAATTCATATGAAGTAAATTCACCTCTTCTATCTGACCTTAGAAATTTGTCACTTAACATCCATTTCATTCTCAAATTTTGCTTTAAATATCTTAAAATTATTAAAGGCTTCTGATTTCTCTCTTAAGAATGTAACCCAAGTCATTCTAGTTTAATCATCTAAAAGCAACATAAAATACCTTTCACCTTGTTGACTCCTTATCCTTGTAGGTTTGCATAGATCAGTGTGGATCAAATCCAATGGCCTTGAAACATAACACTCCTTACTTTTGAAAGTACTCTTTGTTTGCTTCCCCATTTGACATGTTGGGAATTATTGTTCACATGGGTTAGAATAATAATGTGTGCTACAATAAAAGTCAGTTATTGTTATAGCTCACGTAATTAATATTGTTTGTATTATGAGTTGTTTTAACAACTCATATATTTAGGAGTTTCTTTATTTGTTAGTCATGAGTTGTTATAGGATGTTTCCTATAACATAGGAAATACAAGTCCTATATATATGTAAAGGTATTGAATGGAAAATTAAGTTGAAGCATAGTATTATTTTCTGTGCTAAATTTCTTTGAATGCTTCTATTATTTTGTCTGAAATCTCTCATATGGTATCAAAGCAAGCACAATTAAAGAGATTTTGTATGCCTATTATTTAGTGATAAGGAGAGAATATTTGTAGCTATTATGCCTAACAGATCTCAAGGAGAATAAAGACAATCCTTTCATGATCTACTCGTCTGTCTCCCTCATTGTTGATAGAAGCCTCTATATGTTTGCTTGCAATGTGATCGCGTACTCAGATAGTCGTTGACATTGACATACGGTTTACATTGGAATTGCTACACAAGTTTTAGTCCTAAGGAAGTCGATTTTTGAATTTCTTTTGAGGTTCTTGCATTGCTTTCAACATCTGAGTTATTCTCTTTAGTGGGTGGCAATATATATGTTATCTGGCTACACATCCATGGTCATTTATTTGTTGCGGCTTCTTATGACTCTACGAAAGTTTTTTGAATTGTGATTGGAAATCATCATTGTCATCAAAAATTTTCTTTGCATCTGATATTGTTCACAGAGGTCCTTCATCTTTATGAGTTGATCACAACCAATTTATATCAGCCCACAGTATAATTTGGTTATCGCTTGAGTTTGTTCAGGTATTTCTGTGAATATATCTCTGAACGGGCAGTCTGATATTTTATTGGCACTATATTCATTCGTTGTTGTTTCATTTAGAGTGCGTGCCAATCTCTGCCTGTGGATCCATCTTGAATTTGTTGGGAGGAGATATTGTTTCAAATGTGAGCTCCTTGCTTCAAATCGACACCCTTCTTACGACTTGAGACTCCTTTCTTTTGGCATGAATACTTTAAGCTTTCACATTCCAAGCGACTATTTCTCTTAGCGCGAGAAGTGAAAATAAATGGTTGCTTCAGTATATTGTGGGATTTGGCCAGTTTAGGGTACTCTCTATAGTCATGGGTTTTCTTCATTTGCTAGTAAGTGGCGAAATTGGAGTTTAGTGTGTTGGCTTTTGGTTATGGTGTGAAGTTCCACAAAAGATGTCAATGAAAAGTGTTTTTCCACAGTATGATGGTAGTGTAGTTGTTTAATTCATGGGAGTTGTATCTTTTGTCAAGTGTTCTTAGCTTTGATAGTGTTCTTTCTTGTAATTTAATTTTTCTAGTCAAGAGTAGTCATGGATAAATTAAATTCCATTGAGAAATACGATGATAGAGACTTTCATACATGGCAGATACAGATGCAGCTACATTTGATAGAAAAGGATCTATGGGATGCTGTCAAACTGAGTTCAGTCACACCAAATGATGTAGATGAAGTAGCTAAGTGGAATATCAAAAATTAGAAAGCCTTGGGAACTATTGGTCTCTGCTTATCAAAAGTATATTTACATCATGTGGATTTTGCAAAGTCAGCAAAAGAGATTTGGGAATCATTGAACAATCTCTTCAAATTTGAAGTAGAAACTGCCAAGACAACATTGAAACAAAGGTTGTATGGATTGAAGATGGAAAAAGGTACAACAATGGAAAATCATATCAGTTTGTTTCATTCTCTCCTAAACCAACTAGTTGGCATTAATGAAAAAGTAAAAGATGATGATGCCAAAGCGATACTTTTGAATAGTTTGCCTAAGCATATGTCTGGTATGGTGTTCACATTAAGTAAAGTGAGCATTAGCCTTGAAGGAGTAATCTCTACTCTACTTGACAATAATGAAGACTCAAAATCTGAAGAACTACAAATCCAAGTATATTCCTTCAAAAGGAAAAATCAAATGCTTCTACTGTAATGAAACAAGACATGTAATTCTGAATTGTAAGAAGAGGGAACAAGATCTACTAGATGATAAACTAGATCATCATGCCTCCTTAGCTGAAGAAACTGATTGGGAAAACAATGCCAATGATGAAGAGATATCATGTCCCAATGATGAAGAATATGTTCTTTAGATAAATTCAAGATTGGAGGTAGAAGGAAAATGAGGAAGGAGGACAATCGATGTCCTCTCATCAGTCACCAACGATGGGGCCACTTATCAGCTTTGGTGACATTTCATTTTCTATGTGTGTTTCTATTTTTCTATGTTTTCAAAAATTGCTATGTGTGGATGATGTTCTTATGTAACCCCCTAGTGTAAAATATTGTAATGAAAAATAGCATAGTGTAATGCAGTACATGGATCTTGAAAGGGTTTGTGGGAGGATCCAAAAAACCACATGAGATGAACAGTTGGTGGGTTCCTGTTCATGTCCAGGTTTGTGGTAAGCCTGTGTGAAAACCATGAATGGTTAATGGGGGGTGCCTTTCTTTTGAATCAAGATCATGAGAGAGTTGGGGTTACTGCTGATGTAGGGTGTGAGTTCTTACCATGTTCACACTAAGGGGGAGAATGTTGAGAATTATTATTCACATGGGTTAGAATAATAATGTGTGCTACAATAAAAGTCAGTTGTTGTTATAGCTCACATAATTAATATTGTATGTATTATGAGTTGTTTTAACAACTCATATATTTTGGAGTTTCTTTATTTGCTAGTCATGAGTTGTTATAGGACGTTTCCTATAGCGTAGGAAATACAAGTCCTATATATATGTAAAGGTATTGAATGAAAAATTAAGTTGAAGCATGGTATTATTTTCTGTGTTAAATTTCTTTGAATTCTTCCATTATTTTGTCTGAAATCTCTAATATGACATTCTTTGCACAATGTGTTTGTAGGTTTGATTATCTTGGGCATATCTCTCACTGTAGGAGAGGTATTGATCTTCACCATATTGTCAAAGTTGATGTGACCCATTCTTTTGTGCCATAACCAACACTCTCTAGAATAAGTTAATAAGAATATCCTTCCATTAGCCTCCTTTAGATGATAGACATTACCACTTTTCCTTGTTCCTTCAACAACTAGTCTTCTAAACCTTGCCTTTCTAATCTCACAATCATTAGCATGAAAATTAAGGTTATATCCCTTGCTACACATTTTTCTGACACTGAGAAAAAACTTTGACATAAAGGACATCTTCAATTCTATTATTTCCATCAATTGTTATCACCTTTTCCACAAAATTGTGTTAACTTTTCATCACCAAAATTAATAGCTCCATCATTAACGTTCTTGATACTGGTGAGCTTTCCTTTGTCACTAGTCATGTGGTGAGAACAACCATTGTCAATTACCCAAGCATTTTCCTCTTCCTTTGCATGAAAGATAGTTCATACTTCCATTCTTCTTTCATTGACCTTATTTCTCTACAAGGTACCAAACCTCTTACATTCTCTAAAAAAAATATTTTTATCTTCTAAAGCCATGAATAGGTTGTCATCATTTAAATCATTATCTTCATATTCAGAGGAATAGTTGCTCTCATTAGAATAGAAAACTCTTTTGATTTTCTCTCTTTTGTTATCATCAATAGATTCTTTATAGGGACATTTAGATGGAAAGTGACCAATCCTTCCACAATTGAAACATTTCAAAGGTAACTTACCTTTGTAATTGTCTATGCCTTTCTTCAACCATCTCAGAGATTTTGCTTCAACCTCATCAAAGTCATTATTTTGATCAGCAACTTTATCTTCAATCTTTTTGTTACCTTTGAATGCAACTTCCTTCTTGGGGACATCTTGATCAAAATTTCTCATTTCAAAGGCAATAAGAGCACCAAACATTTCATCAACTAAGTATTGATCGAAGTCCTTGGATTCTTCAATAACAGACACTTTATGAATATAAGTTTTTGGAAGAGACCTCAAAACCTTATTTACAATCTCACTTTCTTTTACCTCTCCACCAAGTCCAGTGATGCCAGAAACAACTTCATGAATCTAGAGCATATAGCTTGCAATGTCCTCATCCTTTGTTATCCTCAAAGTCTCAAATATGGTTTGAAAGATCTACATCTTGGATTGCTTTAATTTTGTATCACCTTCATATATGTTGCTAAGCTTTTCCTAGACATTGTTAGCAGAACTGCAATTCATCACCTTCAAAAGTTTTGAATCAACAAAACCACACAAGAGAGCATTCTTGGCCTTGGAATTACACTCATATAACCTTATTTCAGTTGGATTTGTTGGAGGGGTAGCAGAAGCAACACAATCATCCTTGACTGATTTCCACACACCAAACCATAAAGAATTTAGGTGGACCTCCATTCTCAATTTCCAAATAGCATAATTAGTCCCATAAAACCAAGGACCCTTATATGTGTTAGAATCGCCAAGATCTGATTTCAAACCTGAAAATTGCTTCCATAGAGGAGAAAAACAGAAAAAGCAGAGATTGCATAAAAACATGCAATTGATATATTCGAAAAGTCCAATTAATTACAAAAGATTATTTGCTTTATAAAAGCAAAGATGAGAATACCTAATCTTATCTTGAGCAACAAGATAGCTCGATAAGATAAAGATAAGATCCTATAACCTAGGAAATAAATAATGCCTAAGTAAACTTATGCAAAGTGTAATTAATAATTAATTACACCAACACCCCCCCATAAGTGCAACTTAGGGAGAAGCAGATTATTATGCAAATATGAGTCCCGACAACAAGGCCTGATCAGGTACTCATATACAAATGTAAAGAGAGAGAAACCCCCCTCAGTGAGATGAACTGCTGTGAAGAATCACTGGAAGAACTCTGATGAAGCAACACTGGAACCTCAAATCCGACAAGCAAGGAAAGATACTTCTATCTACAAGAAACTGAAACAGAATCAAAATAATGTGACAGCAGACCCGATGCCATAGAACACTTGAAAACTCCAAACGGGAACAACCCTAGAATCTATGAAGTAGCAAGCAATTATTGAATGATGTATTACTGAAAATGAAGATCAAATATGCAAGATGCACACTCCCAACTGCCAAAACATCCAAGTAATCGCCAAACAACCCATCGGGCCAAATCTGGACTAAGTGATAAACCTAGGACAGATACAGAAAAAGTGCATGGACAACAACATAGAGCTCCTCAATACCTTTCCAACGCCGCAAACGAGGCAAAAATTGGACATCGTGGCAAAAAGTTATGAGCTCGGAAGTCCAAAAACAACATCTGACTTCAAACAGCAATAAATATAGGAAAACAGAAAAATACTATAAAATAAACAACACCACTGGAAAGTGCTCAGAACCAGCTTTCCGGCGATATCTCGTTTGCCCAATTTCGATATTGTATGCCCAAGTTATGACCAAAAGAAAAAAACTGCTCTTTTAGAAAAAACTAGGGTTAGGAGGGGCAAAGAGGGGCCAGCAGTACACTGACGTCATGCTGACGTCATCAGTTCATGAGCTTAAAATTGACGGCCGTCTGGCCGTCTCCGCAAAAAATCGGCCCCTCGCAAAAAAAAATTTTGGCTACCAGAATATTCTACTATCGCCGACAGAATCCCCAGAGAATATTCTCTGGCCGACAGTTGAAAGCATGGCCCCCGGTCCTCCATATGACCGGGGGTTCTAGCAAAGAAGCCCGCGGGGGTTGAGTCGGCCTGGCGGAGGAAGCTGGTGGCGGGCGGCGGATGGGTGGCTGCTGCGAACGCAATGGTGACCTCCATTTTTGCTCAAACTGCTCCAAAAATTCGGCTAACCCCAGATCTTACAAAAAATCTCGAACTTCCAACCCTTGCAGATCTGGCAAACGGTGATGAAAATCAATGAAATAAAAGTCATTTCTGACTTTTTCTAGTGCTCTGAATCCAACGAAAAACCCTGATCTGATCCAAGACGCTCCAGAAATATGCTCAAGGATTGAAACCCTCGAGGGACTCCGAATGAGCTCTGCAACGAAATCCTGCAAAAAGGCTGAGAAGGGGCTGCGAATCGAGGCTCTGATACCATGTTAGAATCGCCAAGATCTGATTGCAAACCTGAAAATTCCTTCCACAGAGGAGAAAAATAGAAAAAGCAGAGATTGCATAAAAACATGCAATTGATATATTCGAAAAGTTCAATTAATTACAAAAGATTATTTGCTTTATAAAAGCAAAGATGAGAATACCTAATCTTATCTTGAGCAACAAGATAGCTCGATAAGATAAAGATAAGATCCTATAACCTAGGAAATAAATAATGCCTAAGTAAACTTATGCAAAGTGTAATTAATAATTAATTACACCAACAATATGAACCATCATGCTCCATCTCGAATCTTTGCCTCAAACTGTCAAGCTTTCTTCAGAGGAATTTGGCTCTAATACCAATTGTTGGACACACCTGAAGACTAAAAGGGGGGATGAATCATTCTTACCAAAATCTTAAACTTTTTCAGAACTTAGAAACTCTTTAGCACTCTACAAACTTCTTTATCAAATCAAAACCTTTAAACAAAACAATTACAAAGAAGGATATAGAAGATTAAACCTTAAGCAACTTCAGTAATGAAAGATATAACAATTCTACTTTTAACCAAATTAGCAATAAGGAAAGATGAAGCAAAGAACACACATGCATAGAAGAACACCAAATTTACATGGAAAACCTAATGAGGGGAAAACTATGGTGAGAGTTAACTCACAATATAAAGGTTCATTGCCAAAAGGACTTGAAAACTACACTAACTTGCATCAAGATGCAAAAGACTTGTGAAACGGAAATAAGCACAACTTTAGGTGCAAGATATCAGGACCTGATGAGATTCACTATCTCAGAGCAAGATACAAAGATTTAGAGAAAGATTACAATATTTGTCAACATAACACTTTGGTGACTAAGGCGTTATAACACATCTAATTCTTTCACACATTCACACTTCTTCTGTGAGATCTTCAAATATAATACAAACTTTCTTATTCTCACACTTCTACACTTCTCCACATAGTTGCATCCAAAAAGATCTTGCATTTATATGCACCACAACTCTTAAAAACTTCAATTAGGTCGGCCAAGAAGAAGATAAACAATGAATTCAACAAGTCAGCCACCAAAACATAATGTGGTCCTATCTCAAGGTTAGAGATGGCCAAAAAAAAACTTAATACATCTTTCAATATGATCCAAAACAATTCACACGCTAACACATATCAGTCTAAGTCGACATCAAGGAAACATGTAGATGGAACTTTGAAGCACATAACCAGTTGGCCCAAGAACATTCTTATGATTGAATTTTCTCAATGTGGTTCTAACCAAGATAGATCATGACCCAAATACATCTTAACACACCTTCAATTATTGGTGTAGACCCCCAAGCACACGGTGCAAGTAAAGGAACAAGCTCTTTCAACCATATATCCACAAATAAACCCAAAAAGCCAACTCAAGACACAATGTAGCACCAAAGAGGCCAATCAAGACTTTGTGAATCACATGAGGATGTTCCTTGAACATCCAACAATGTTTCTAGAAACTTCTTTCATACTGTCATGCCACTAGCAACCACCGCAAACCAAACAATGACAAAATAATTCATCCCAAAAACACATAATACTCAATCATGAGATATAACATTAACAAATCAACTTGTGAACCACTTCAACACATGAAATTGGAACTGAGATATTGTATAGACATTGATATCACATTCACCAAGCCACATGAGTAGATACATAAATGTGGAGAAATGCAAAGCATTTTTCAGACCACTCCAGAAACCCAATAACGCTACCAACCTTCTAAAATTCACAAAACATCCTCGACAACACTGGTGACCTAAAAATATAGGAGTGAAATGTTGGAAGAATGAAGAATTTTGTCTATATGTTGTCATTGATGTCACCATGTTGGAAGCTTGGTCCGATACCCTAAAACAATGTGCATAACTAGTTTCTCCTTTGGTGGTGGATCCGGTATTTTTGGTGCACTCTCCAGTATTTTAGTCCGCATTTCTCCACAGTTGACAATTACTAGTTGCAGTTTTGGGAGATTGTTTATGATTGTTGAAGGCATGTATGATCAGATTATTATGTGCTCTAGTGCTTGTACAACATAGTGGCATTATTCTATTGGTTTCCTTTTTTTCTTTGAAGTCTATTCTGTTGGAATCAAGCAACACTGAGAGAGGGGGTGAATCAGTGTTGTGCAATTTTCTAATTTATTATCTAATCTCTCAAGTTCTTATAATATTCAATCAAAATAAATATGCATGAACATAAAACAATAAGCCTCAACACCATAACACAAGGATTTTTATGTGGAAACTTTGTTAGGGGAAAAACGATGGTGGAGGTCAATCCACAATTTGAGTACTCAAATATAAGTGTATTACAAAATGGAAATGCACTTGCATTCAGGCACACTGCCTAGAGTTCACTGCTCAAAATTACGAAGGCTCACTTCCTTACAAAAGATTTGGATTACATCAAAAAGTTGAAATGAGAAAGTAGCATCTGAAAATGCCTGATTATAGTTCCAGTTAGGCTCATAGATCGAATTTTGGACCTTCTGTCAGATTCGGCACTTCTGCTCTATTCTGCTTCAATTCACTTCACAAAATCCTCTTCTACACAAGTGAAACTGTGCACAATCACTCAATTATTCTTCTGATATTCACAACGTACATTTACTTGCATTGAACACACACCAAAATGAAATAACCGATCTCTTATATATATCCACTACCAAGGATTTGATTGCTATATGCTAACTTCAATAAAATAGAAAGTATTTTC
Source organism: Sequoia sempervirens (assembly GCA_007258455.2). Taxonomy (NCBI): domain Eukaryota; kingdom Viridiplantae; phylum Streptophyta; class Pinopsida; order Cupressales; family Cupressaceae; genus Sequoia; species Sequoia sempervirens. The sequence continues at coordinate 89,458 of VDFB02256605.1, read as the reverse complement.
CAACGGTTGGCTCAAATCATGAATATCATTTAATGTGCATCCACCAAATTTGGCCACAAAATTGTGAGGACCCAAAAAAAATCTCCAATATGAAAAATACCTTAATTTTTTTTGCTTTAAACATCTGCAACACCTCATATTCGCTTAGTCGGCCTTCTAGCAGTATTGAATTGAAAATCAAATGACCAGATCTCCTAACTCGTACACCACTTGATGTGATAGCACAAAACTTCAAGAATAAGACATTTTAGATACCAAACAACCTTCCCTGAGATCCACAACCCAAACTGATAAACTGGTAATGCAAATAGACTGACAGATTCAACTTTAGCTGGATACCCTATTCTTCATTTTATCTCTCGATATGGATAGATACTAAAGTGCAGACCAGATCAATGACTTAGGTTGCTATTAATGAAAACACCAAAAGCCATATGCCAACATATTCTTGGTTGACTTCTTGAGTTAATTGTGATACGATATGTGGACATATGTGCAACCTATTTTTGGTCTACACCAACATGATGTAACATGCTGAAGGTTTGAATTATTTTTGGAAATATTTTGTGAATGATTGGAGCCGACAGTTGATATTTTTCATGAATAAGAATTGCATCTAATTAGGCTGACCTAATTGATGCTTGCAGTGAAGATCAGGTATATATGTATATATTGAACATTTTTGAAGGAAACATAGATAGATGATTGAGTTGTGAATGCTAAAGTGAAGAAGTGTGAAAAATATGCAATGTGTTAAGTATGTGTATTGGGTATCATCAGAATTGCATCAACACTTGATAGGTGCATCTTTTTAGTTCATTCCAATTGTATGGCCTAACTTGTTTTGTAAATTTTTCTGTAGGCAGTGAGCCTCCCTGTTGGATAGTGAGTCCTTTCTGTAGGTAGTGAGCCTTTGTTCTTGGACAATGAGTCCTATTTTGGGAAGTGAGCCTCTGTATTCAGTTTTATAATCTCTTTATATTGTGAGTTAACCCTCATCGTGGTTTTTCCCTTATTGGGTTTTCCACATAAAAATCTGGTGTTCATTGTGTTGATTTACTTTTTGTTATTTGTGTTTCATGTTCTTACTTAATAACAAAATAGTGTGGTTGTGGAATTAAGTGTTGAAGTCTTAAGTTTGAATTTTCTGAAAATTGATTCACCCCCCCTCTTAGTTGTCCTACGCCTATTTAACAATTTGTATTAGAGCTTTGGTTCCTTGGTGAAGAGCTTAATCACTTAAGGAGGATCCTAAAGGTTGGTTAAATGCATGATAAAGGAGAGCTTCAAATTGCTCTTGAGGATCTTGATAAAGTGAAAAGAAAAAAAACAAAGATCTGAAAGAGAATGTGGATGATGCAAACGAATGTGTCTGGAAATTGAAAGAACAATTGAATAAATTCAAGGAAAGACAGAGAAGTGAGTGAACTGTAGAAGAGAAGAAGAGGATTGAAGAATGTCTAAATACAATGGTGCAGAACAAGTTTGATGAATGCTCTAGACTTGAATAGGAGATAGTAAACTTAAGAGTGGAATAGAGAAGGAAAAACTCTGTGAGAATAATTTAAGATCTAGCACCGATAAAATTGAAGAATTACTTGTAGGAAAAAAAACCAAGACAAAGGCGGCTTGGGAATTGATACTGGTGAAATTTCTAATAATGTAAAGAATACAATGAACAATCAGAAGAGTCAAGACAAAGGAAACCAAAGAAGAAATTCAAGGAATTTTGCAAGGATACCGCCTGTGAGATAGCCTAATGCACAAAGGTATTCCCCTTTCAATGGTGTTTGTTTTTCTTGTAACAAATATGGTCATAGAGCAACAAAATGTAGGAGCAAGAAGAACTAGTTTTTTGGTCCCTTCACCAAAATATTTTTTGAATGTAGGAAGATTGGACATAAGGCTATAGAATACAGATCCCAAGTGAGAATGATCAGTCAGGTAATAAGGAACAAGTTTAATGAAGGTAGAATGAATCAAATTTTTAATGGCTACTGCTATACCTATAATAAATTTGGACACAGAGAAAATCAATGTAGATCGAGGAATAATGGAGGACAGGCTAATCAAAAAAGTGTTGTCTGCTATAGCTACAACAAACCTGAACATGTCTCAAAAGTTTGCAGAAGTAAGAAGGGAAAGAAGTTTGCTTCATAAGAGAAGAGTCAACTGGTAAAGAAGATCGACAAAGAAGAAATGAAGCAATAGATGAATAAGATATGGAAGAAGAAAGAAGAAGAAAAACATGAAGCTACTAATGTGTCTATACCCTCATCTGGTACAAATGACTTATTAGGAAATTAGACCTAGCATGGTCTTAGGGGGAGCATTATCAAAAAATTATAAAAACCCCCTAAAGAATGGCATGTCAGAGGATGGCACGAGGTTGAAATGTGAAGAATGAATATTTAGAGGCCTTGGAAAAAGAACCAGAAGAAAGTATGTTGTCATGATGACTTGCAGATTGAATTAGGGCTTTCTGTGAATGTTTTTAGCAGCTTTTTGATGTCTATTGCATATAATGTGTTTTAGGGTAAATTCGATGATGTATAAGTTAAAATTTGTCAGTCTTCTTGGTTAATTAAGCATTTGAAGAATTTGAATGGTGGCCTAAAGTGATCTTGAAGCGAGCTTGAAGCAATTCTGAAGGGAATTCGAAAAGATTGTCTCGGGTAATCTGGAAACATTTCTTAGTTTACAAAAAGGGGAAGAAGAAAATCAAAGAGGTTTCAATTAAAAATTCAAGAAAGCATAGCAACAGATAGAGGATCAAGTGGTGCTATCCCTCTGAAGCCGAAAGGGGTTGAATTAGAAGAATATGATCATAGAAAGATGAAATGAATAGAACTAGGGCTGAGCAAAAATGAATTACAGAACATAAAAACCCTAGGTATGGATTTGTGGAGAGAATTTCCATGGTTTACTGATAAAGAGTTTATTTTGGTCCTATTGAATCATTTCAAGAATGACAGTATTGTATTGGAAAAACCCTACTTAATCTCAAAGGAAGCAATCAAAGAGATTACTAGTTTATGCAGTACTGGAAAACTCCCTGGAAAAAAAACTGTGAAGTACAAAGACGTGGAGGAACTGACTGGCATTAGTAAAGACTCTCGAGCATTATTGATAGATACACTTGTGAATTCGGCTGTTAGGTATGTTGTGTACGATATTTCTTACAAAATTTATTTTAGAAATCATGAAATCTCGACTTTGGCTATTGTGTACACATTGCTCATATGATGGTTAAGGAGAACAAGCAGTTTGATTTGTGTAGCTTGTTACTTGAAAATCTACTTGAAAATGCTCAAATGTTGTTGGTTGAGGGTTATCCCTTTAATTTTGGATCTTTTTCGGTGTGCTTGGTGTTTTAATTTTTGAGTTCCCTACCAGGAAAGGATAGTGTTGTGTGGGAATCCGGTATTCCTATTGGAAAGAAAGTCTACAAATATCTAGAGTCATTGGTAGATAATATAGGTATGTGCAGATCATATTTCTTATCCTTGAAAACAAATCTTTGCTCCGGTATATCTACATCGAGTCAGTTTGAAGTGGGCTCTTCCTCCGGTAAAAGAGAATTGGAGGTTGTCATTAGTGATTCCCCTCCGGAATTGAAGAGAAAATTTATAACTAAAGATATCATTGACATTTTAGAAGAAAAGGAGAAAGAATCCTTGACTGGATCTGAATCCTCTGATCCTTATGACATCTAGTCTATGATGGTTAAGGGAAAGATGAAGAAAATTGGTGAATTATGGAATGCAACCTCTCCTATTGATAGACTGAAGATTGATGATGCTCTAGTAGAATATCTACATCAAAAAGGTATTGAAGTATCAATTGTTTTTGATTCCTTTCCAAAAAATCTAGTTGAGATTGTTGAAGAAAGAATGTTGCTTGAAGGTCTGGAAGGACGCAAGTTGGAAACCTTGGTTGAAATGAGATGTGGTAAAGCTAAGCATAGATTATTTGAATGGATCATGGAAACAAAGAAGTGCATTAAAGAAATATCATATATTTACAAATATTGTCTTTGGTGGCTTGCAGCAGTAGATAATTTCAGAAGCAAAATTGAAGCGATTGAATCTGAAGTGAATATTGAAAAGAATTTTGATATCCTTCAAGATAAAGAAGGGAAGCAAAGACTAAGAGTTGGTGAATTACAAGCTAAACTGATCATTGTACAAAGATAAAGATGATGTGGTGAAGAACTTCTAGCTCCTTAAGGAGATTGTTGAGGTCTGGTTAGACCATCTTTCTAGAATACTTATTGACGCAAAAGATGTAGAAAAACAATGCTCCTCTACAAAGTGGTCATCTTCTTTCACTCTATTGGATTTATTAGAAAGTACATGCACAAGAATGGATTCAATTGTATTCAATTGGAAGAAGTTGTATCCAGCTCTCAAAGAGAGGTACAAGAAGGTATTTCAGGTGAAGAACATCATCTTCACTTAAATTCTGAATATTTGAAAAGTTTTGGATGGTTGAAAGTTTTTGAAGAATTGGAATTCTTTTTGAAATTTTGATGTCACCATGTTTACACCTTTTTTTTGTTACCCTTTTCCATTGATGTCAAAGGCGGAGAGAATTAGAGTATGGAGAGTTAGAATATAAAGTTATGGGGAGAGATTTCAAATGATGGGAGAGATTGAAGGAGATTTTTTTTACATGTTGACATCAATGACAAAGGGGGAGATTGTTGGAAGAATGGAAAAGTTTGGCTATATGTTGTCATTGATGTCACCATGTTGGCAGCTTGGTCTGGTACCCTACAATGATGTGCACAACTAGATTATCTCCTCCAATGGTGGATCCAATATTTTTGGTGCACTCTCTGGTATTTTAGTCCACATTTCTCCATAGTTGATAGTTACTGGTTGCAGTTTTGGGAGATTGTTTATGATTGTTGAAGGCATGCATGATTAGATTATAATGTGCTTTGGTGCTCGTACGACATAGTGGCATTATTCTGTTGGTTTCCTTTTTTTCTTTGAAGTGTATTCCTGGTCGACTTCTTGAGTTAATTGTGATACAATATATGGACATATGTGCGACCTATTTTTGGTCTATACCGACATGATGCAACATGCTAAATGTTTGAATTATTTTTGGAAATATTTTGTGAATGATTGGAGCTGACAGTTGATATTTTTCATGAATAAGAAGTGCATCTAATTAGGCTGACCTAATTGATGCTTGCAGTGAAGATCAGGTATATATGTATATATTGAACAGTTTTGAAGGAAACATAGAAATATGATTGAGTTATGAATGCTAAAGTTAAGAAGTATGAAAAAGATGAAATGTGTTAAGTATGTATATTGAGCATCATCAGAACTACATCAACACTTGATAGGTGCATCTTTTCAGTTCATTTTGGCTGTATAGCTCAACTTGTTTTGTAAATTTTTTTTGTAGGCAGTGAGCCTCCCTATTGGGCAGTGAGTCCTTTCTGTAGGTAGTGAGCCTTTGTTATTGGACAGTGAGTCCTCTTCTAGGCAGTGACCCCTTGCCAATGAACCTATGTATTTAGTTTTATAATCTCTTTATATTGTGAATTAAGCCTCATCGTGGTTTTTCCCTTATTGAGTTTTCCACGTAAAAACCTAGTATTCATTGTGTTGATTTACTTTATATTATTTGTCTTTCATGCTCGCTCTTAATAAGAAAATAGTGTGGTTGTGGAATTGATAATTGTTGAAGTCTCAATTTTGAATTTTGTGACAACTGATTCACCCCCCCCTCAATTGTCATGCGCCTGTTTAACATGCAACATCCACAAAACACTGACTTTGAATCTCAAACCACAAGACCATACCTTCAACAGTGAAGGAATGCAGAGAATTCTCCCAAGAAGACTTTAATGTAGCTTCCTAAACTAGGAACACTTAACCAAATTGCAGAGGCCAAAATTGACTTTAAAAAGCACATTCAACAAAATCTCTCCACTATCAGCAACACTTCTAATCCTCATCTTAATATACCATTATGAAATCAACTCTGCTGACAACAACTATACTCAATACTTCTTTGATTATCATCAGACAAGGCATGACATCAAATCATGAACTTTAGCAATAACATCATACAACAATGACAACCCAAACACTTCATCAAGTGTTGACATCAACAACTGACAACAAGCTATCAACCACTGCCAAGCATATAACAATATTCATCAAGTGTTGACACCAAAGACAACCAAAAATTAGACATCAATGACAACAATTTCCAACAATCTCCTCAAACAACAATGACAATGACTGCCAACAATATTAAGCATATTTTATTCTTCATTCATTTTACAAGTTATCTTACTACTAGAGATTTAATGTATACTTTTTGCCACCTTGTTTCACTTAAAGTTTCAACATAGAGATGTAATGAGATCAAGGCAAGATCCTATTTTATCTTCCACATTTGTCTACTTGAAATCTAAACACTTTGATATTCTAATAATTAACCCTTGATTATAGTAAATTCCTGGTTTATGAATTTTTCATAATCCCAACTTTCACATACCAATTATGCTAATGTTCAAGTTCTTGAGCACCTTACTAGATATTAGTTACCTCTAGATTTCGGTTTTGAAATACGTATAAAGCATGGTTTCATTTCATATAATATATTCTATATTGTGGCTCAAATATATATGAACAATGTTACCAAAACTCACATCGTTCTTGCATTTGGTAACAAAATTGCATCATAGTTAAGAACAAGAAAAAGTACTATTCAATTTATTATTATCGAACCTTTGACACAAATATAAATCTTTTTGAATAGTTAATAATTTTCAGCAACCACATTGGATAATTCAAAATTCCATGATATACAAGCTGCAAGAAAATTTATAACCTTATGAACATATTCTAGAGAGAGGTTGGATATAAATTCATCTTTATTGATTTCTACTCATAAGCTTTATAAATGTGGTGGTGATAGGTAGTGGCTCTTTCCATTCACAAAATCTAATAGAAAACCCTTTCAGCCATGCTTTTTTAGGTTCCATGGTTCTTCTCAAGCTCTAGTTTGAGTGCAATCAAATAGGAGAATAGTTTTCATTTTATTACAACTTACTAAGGCCTTTCTTTTGCAACTCATTTGGAACATACTCTGCACATGATATGGTATTACTCAAGGTCACATTTCTTGGAAGAATTTTATTAAACTTGACTCACATGCCTTATTTAAGCCTCCATATTTTGCATACAAATTCGCCATGTGTAGGAGAAGAGGGATTGCCATTTTTATTATTATTTCAAATGTCACTTAATATCCCATTATTGGCAATGGATATAGGTAAACTATCACCTAAACATCCCATAACCATCCTAAATTGATCTTTTCAGCTACAAGAGTGGATATCTATGAATTTAATACTATTATAAAAGAGTAATTGTGGAGGAGTATGCTCAACTCCAGGAAGGATGTTGAATTTTTTTACAATTAAGGCATTAACATCTTCCTACTTTCTTGGATTCTATTTCCTCTATAAACCCCCCCGCCCCCCACTCTATTTTTCTTGTACTCTAGAAATGGTGCCCAAAGGGATCACCTATTTGCACCATAGGCCTTCCTTCCTTCATACCTCTCATATAGGGTGAATATTTGAAAGAGAACCATTCCTTTGTCTTCTTTTTTCATCCCTTCTTTTGACGCAATTTGGTTGCTCCCCTTGGGATCTTCCTTAAATTCCACCTCTAGCCTCTCCATGTCTGATGAAATTCCTCCATCCTTTAAGCTTTGATGTATATCCACAAGCTCTTTAAAAGTTCTCATTTGGGTGCTTGTAGGGAGGATATGACCAAGGTTTTGGAGTCTACCTTTTATGCATGTAGCATCGTAAATTGTCACCCTTAACAATTTCACACTATGTTTTTCTCCCCCTAAATTATTATGCCTAGTTGGGTCCCTAATTTCCTAAAATTTTATATTTCAGATCCCGTTTCTACCACTTTTCAATAAATTACAAGCATTGAATAAATGCATCCAATCCATATGTTTCCCCCAACACTTAATGTCCTAGAAATTAGGACCAAGGCCCATTCACCCAAGGGGTCCCCCTTCTTAGCTAGGACCCAATTTTGGGCATGTCAAAGTGGCAATTTTAACATTCAAAACCCCACTTTCAAATGTCAACTATCAGGATCTAATTTTCAAGAAATTAGAACAAATTCCTACAAATACCTAGATATTGCATGTTGAAGATTATGATTCGAACTCCACAACACCTAAAAATCACCTACAAGCAATTATCCTATCACAAAAGAAAGATAAAAAAAACTAATTTGCTATGCAACAAAGAGAGAAAAGATTGAATCCAAAAGAGAAATCGATTTGCTATGTATTAACCTAAATGGTTCTGAATTATAATGGATCAAAGATTGCAATAAATGTGCATGCTTATAAAATCATGCAAAAGCAAACCCTAGATGAGGATTGCATTAGATTGTGATAGGTGTCTTAATCTCATGCAATGAAACAACTAGACCTATAATTAGCCCAATCTAATAATTAGAAAAGCACTCCTAACTTTAGCTTAAGTGAACTAAAATAATAAGGGACTTAATAATTAATTAATTATCAAGTGATTATCCTGATTACTCCAACACCCCCCTTAAGATCAACTTAGGGAGAAGATAAAAACCCTGATATAGAATGTAAAGATGGATGCATGGATGGGTGTCGAATACAAGTCCTGATGAGGTACCCATGTACAAAATAAATGAATCTCTCATAACTAGAGAAAAAGGAGAAAACCCCATGGAAAAAATCCTCCAAAAGAGAAAAAGAAATTACTACACTAGTAAAAGAAGGATACGAGGACTCAATGTGACCCCCCAAGGACTGCTTCTATCACACAAGTACAATAGATGTCCCCCAATAGGAGAGAGAAAATGAGGATATGAATCCCCCCATAAAAAATATCTCCCATGCCAATGATGAATGCCTGAAGACAGAATATAATCCACTGCCTACAAACAAAATTTCTCCCCTTAGGAAGAAATAGATCCACTGGTGATTGGAGAATTCAATCCAAAAGAATGGAGGAATCAAGAATCCAAATCCAAATGATGTGTGACTTTGAAAAGTACTCACATGTCCACATGTCGAAAAGCGATGATGTCGATCCAAGATCCTATGAAGACTGATAGAGAACAAGCTACAAAGGCGATGAAGACTATGGGCCAATAGTGTTGATGTGGCTATCAACAAAGAGGAGATGAATATCCTCAAAGTAATCCTATAGATCTACAATATAGGACTCTACAAACAAGGATGATATTTCTGCAAGATACAAATCTCAAGTAGCTATGTCTGAAAGATGTATGTCCTGTTGCACTGAATCAATAGGGGAAAAATATGTGGCGATGCCAAGTTGATCAAGAACAAAAGAGGATCATGATGAAGTATCAATCTAAAGAGTGGGAACATGAAGACCTATGATATACTCAAGCTACTCTAAAGTATCATCATCAAAGGGTATGTAATCTACATTTGCAAGAGGGATGAGACAATCTGCAGCAGGTTCCTCTAGGTATGGAGAGATATGAGGGTCTCCATGGATCTCCCAAAGTCGTGTCCAAAGTGTGTGGGGACATTCAATGTCCAATACAACACACATAGTGTCAAGATCAACACTAGAACAAATAACCCCTACAATATAATCTCTAATGATGCCACATGCTGATAAACTCCCTGGTGCATCTGGTGTAGGTATGGGTCCATATAGATAAGGAAAAATATCAAGCCACCTGAGATGTTTCAAGATTCCATTTTGCTGACTCATAGTCATCTTTATCCAAGTTGATCACAAAAGGATGAACAAAAAAACCCATGATACTCACATAATGAAAAATTCAAATACTAATAACCTCAGTACTGATAAAGCAGATCAAAATATGTAATCTCACACAAACAAATCATTTCCAGGTGCCAAGACGTCCAAGTAATTAAGCAGAATGTGAAAACACAAAATATTGAATAAAATGTACCTAGGGCATATCCTAGAAAAAATGCATGAATAGATTTGAAGAGCTCTGAAATACCTTTCCAACTCCGCTTGAATCACGAAAAATCAAAGATACAGGAAAAAAGTTACGAACTCAGAAGTGCAAAAAGAAGATTTGACTTTGACTGAAAATAGTAGGAACCAGCAGCAAAATCTAACAATGAGACCTGTACCACTAGAAAGTGCTTGGAACCAACTTTCTTACGATATCTCGTTCTCTTGATTTTGGATCTGTATTCCCAAGTTATGACCAATTTATAAAAATAGGTCAAAAAAGGAAAAAAAACCTTCGCTAGTGGCTAGTGGGTGGCAAATTATTTTTAAAAGCTTTTTTTGTTTTCAAAAAAGCAAAATTGATGATTGTTTTTTAATTCTTTTGGAAAAAATAGATTAAAAAACCAAATATTTTTCTCAAAATAGAATCTCTCAAAATCCAGATAGGAGGCTACAAATCTAGTGCTCTGATACCATGTTGAAATTGATGATTCAAACTCCACAACACTCAAAAATCACCTACAAACAATTATCCTATCACAAAAGAAAGATCAAAGCAACTAATTTGTTATGCAACCAAGAGAGAAAAGATTGAATCTAGAAGATCAACTGATTTTCTATGTATTAACTTGAATGGTTCCGAATTGTAATGGATCAAAGATTATAATGAATGTGCATGCTTATAAAATCATGCAAAAGAAAACCTTAGATGAGGATTGCATTAGATTGTGGCAATTGTCTTAATATCATGCAATGAGACAAGTAGACCTATAATTACACAATCTAATAATTAAAAAAGTACTCCTAAGTTTAGCTTAAGTGAACTAAAGTAATAAGGGACTTAATAACTAATTAATGATTAATTAATTATCAAGTGATTATCTTGATTACTCCAACATTGCACATCATTTGAGATCCATCTACTAAGAGGTGAACATTAAGAGCATTCAAGAGCAAGTCAAGAGCAACATTTCATAACATTATTGTAGCAATTCAAGATCCAAGCATCATGCCAAAGTGCATGTGAGTTCATGTTGTCATATTATCATTGTTTTGTGAACGGTAACCCATTTTGTAGGTGTCCAAAGCATTGAAGCAAATCAAGCAAGCATGATCCAAGACCTTGAGGCGATGTGCATGACTTGAGTCCTTTAAGGAAGTCATTCAAGGGTGGTGAATTGTAACACTTTGTGATTTCATTATTCCTTCCTATCCATCTATCCATTTTATAATTGACATTATTATTATGGAAGTGGGAACACTTACACGGGGTTTGACTAAGAAAGCCCCTAAATGGAAAAACCCTTTCCCTCTCTTTGAATGTGTAGGTTGTAGGCTTGACGAGATTGAAGGAGACTTGAGGATAAAATATTCATTGTTGCATTTGAAACCCTGCATATTGTCAACTCATAGAAGCTCAGTTAGAGAAATATCTGATAATGTTCTGACAAATGTGCAAGCAGGAACTCGGAGCTCAAGTCCGACATTAGAGGATCTCGGAAACAAAGTATAAGTGTCATACAAAGACCCATTTTCCCTTGGGCGACCCAACCTGCTACAACACTCAGATCCAACTTCTAGTGACAAGTACACAATCATCTGCACTTCCCAGATCTGCCTACAATTAACTATTTTCATTTATTAGTTATCGAATTCTCGCAATTTTAGTATTAGGGAACATAGTTTAATTAGGTTAGTGAAGAGAAATAAATTCAAAATCATTCCAATCCCCTAATTGATGGAGATATAGGTTTGATTGGCTCACCTTCATGGTTGGAAGTCAATCTATACACCTTCTTGATCTCCATCTCAATGAACCATAGGAAAATTCCTTGTATCCTATGGTTCTAAGAACTTAGGCCTTAGGATCACCTTTTCTATGTTTCAATGCCTGCCAACTACATTTGTTTGAAATTTTTTAAGGCCATTTCCAACAAATCCATTTCGTGGATTTCTTACAGTCGATGCCATCCACAAGACCACATTTTTTTTCCTTTTTCATTCAACATGTAGAGATCATAATTGTTGAGAGGGGGATGTCATTCCTTATAATGGAATTGTTGTACCCCTTCCCAATGCCATATCTTGAATTTGTGAAATTCCTCCTAGGCAACAATGGACGCAATACCTTTTCAATGGAATTGAACGGTTTTTTCTCCTCTCAAAACACATGCTTTCTTTCTTATCATTCCCATGCTTTTGTAATTAATTTTGTGTCCTTACCTTTTGACCAATTTTTTTGGTTATAAAATCTCTTTTAATTAGTTTCTTTTCAAAACCATCCATTGTGGAAGTGGTTGACGTGGGGGATGTGCCACTTCTTAATTAAAACATATAAAGACAACAATTTTATATGCAAATAGCTTTTTTAATTTAAACTTTTGACAAGTTGTAAGGCATGACTTAAATTTATCATCATCTAATATTGTGATTTTACTTATTTATAATAGAATAAATACCTTCAATAATTTTAGCACGTCAAGAACTCACATTTTAAAACAAATATGTACAATTAAATTATCCTCGAGGGCTCATGTTGCAACACCATACAATAAATACACAGATTATGGCACCCAAATCAAACATTAAACAACTAATTTTTTGTATAATTGAGTTACATAGAAAATACTCAAATTTATGAAAAATGCCCTATTTATAATTAAGAAGATTCATTTTATTAAAAATCATCCAAAGATAAAACTTAATCCTTACCATTTTAAATATCTAAAAAATTGAATAAGTAGATCATCTTTACCAATTAAACTACTCATGTGAACCACGAGTTAACCAAAATTAAAACCTAATTACTACAATTTTAAATATCTAGAAATTGATTTCTTAAAAAAATTGTTATAATTCCCACTTGTTTGTTTTGGAAGTTGAGGATCGTGGCAACAAAGAAATGACTTGAACCAAATGTGAAGGAAAATGAAGCTAACTATATTTTGACTTGTCATTGCAATCCAATCAAACGACTACTCCATCTAGTTGAAATTGGGTTGACAATTTGATGAGCGTTGCAATGCCCAAAACCCATAGAAATCACAACAGATACCAACAAAGAAAATACAAGACAAAAAAATGACTTACTTTCAATTATTATCAAAAAATGAAATTACAGATTCAAAGCTTACATGCTACAGCCTCATGGGCTTGATTCATTATAATAAAATCAACTCTAAAAAGAAAATCTACTATTCAGAGCCACAATCTACACTATCGGGGCCACCTTCTACAACCCCCACTTAACCCTTTTTTTTTCCCAATAACTGCCCTATAATGTTCTAGAAAGTTCAAAATTCCCCTTTAGTTTTGGCACCAAAAGTCCCATCGTTTGATTTCTAGCCTAGAAAGAATTTTTTATGAAATTCACTTTTTTTGAGGACCAACTTCCTGGGGCCATAACTTTTGATCCGAGTGTTTAATTTTCTATTATTCCATATCGTTGGAAAGCTCTCGACGAGCTCTACAACACATAAACCCACCGTAGGTCAATTCAACCACTTTTTGAGTTGTTTCAGGGCCTCTAAAATTTTATATCTGAATTTGAAGCTCCATTGGAGAAATTTCCTAGGACAAAAACTTTAATTTCTCCCAAACCGTGTAGGTTATTGAGGTGATTCTTTCATGACCGGAATTTTTTTCAGCTCTGCTCCTTGGGGTAAATTTTCACGTCCATACAAGCCCGTTTAGGTTGACTTACTAAAAATAGTAAGTTCTCGTTTTTCGCTATTTTTGACGCTTGATGATCTTATACCCCCTAAGTGCCATCATGAGACTCAAAACAACTAAAGAAAATAAAGAAAACATTTTTTTTGGGTGATGCAAGATTGCCCTACACCACTAGATGCTCCTGCATCAGACACACTAGGGTAATTTGAAAAGTGACTCTATCACTCCTCAGGAGTTAGAGGGAAACCAAGATGGCTAACCTCAGCTTCAGATAACCATGATGAATCTTCAATAGGCCTTCCTCTCCACATCACCAAGTACTCTGCATATTGCCTGTTTCTTGTGCTTCTATCCACACGGCTATCGACACCTCCTCTATATCAACTTCATGATACTCTGTCAAATTAGCAATGTTGAACGCTGGAGAAATGTTTATTCCACTAGGCAACTCTACCTCATAAGCATTTCTTGAATCATGCTTCTTTAGGATCTTGCATGGTACAAAGTTCTTCATCTTTAACTTGTATGTACCAACTGGAAACCTTTCCTTTTGTTTAGGTGTTTGTCAAAATTATAGGATACATACAAAAAATATTTGTTAGGAGCTTGTATATTCACGTGTGTTTGTTATCATTTATCCCTTGATGTGAGGAATTTGTTACGGGAGTTCTCCTATAATATAGGAAATCCAATTCCTATATATTGGCTTATGTAATCTATGATTGAATAAGCAAGTGTAATAGAGAAAATAATATTATTATTGTGTGTATAATTTCTTGTCTATCTTTGCTCAAATTTCCAACACCTTTTGAAAATGAACCATGAATTCATCTCCTACATATAACTCCCTATACCTTCTTTTTCTGATTTGTTTGAGCCTTATATTGTGAGTTCATTTTATTGATATGTTTCTTCACCTCTTCGTGAAAATTCTTCAGGTGCTCAGCAAAATCTTTAGCCTCCGCACTACACTTCTCCCCCTTATCCATCTTTCTCAATTCAGAAGTAGTTCTTGGACTACTCCCATATACAATCTGGAATGGTGATTTACCAATGCTCCTATAGACAAAATTGTTGTAATGTCCCCTCTGGTATTGACTAAATCTTGCCCACTTAGATACTTCAAATAAGATAAGTCCCAGTTTCAAGCCTTCTCTATTCTACTCATATATGTATATTCTGAAGAATGTTCATTGCTATTTCCTTATTGCTCCCTAAGTTGCCAGAGGATAACCTGTTTAATTCCCTTTGTTTCCTTCCCCTTCCAATTTTAGTTTATAAGAGACAACCTGCTTTTATAATATTAATTTTCTTTTATACTCTTCTAGGATAACATTTATTTTGAAGTGATTCATGAATATAATAAAAATTTCCCAAGATTCCAACATAGGGTATTTCATCAAACAATTGTAGATATCTGAGCCTGATATTTTAATTCATTGTTCCCAAAAATTAAAACTAAATCCACCACAAGAAATAATCTTCAATTCAAATTTACATACAATTTCTTATCAAGTGAGAGCAGAAAACTTGTTGATAGTTTATATATAATATTGGAATTCAACAATTAATCCCAATTGACGCACAACACAAAGCTATATAGTTCTGACCGATAAGAATGATTCAGTCCGATAACCTTCCTTCACTTGGAACGTCTTCCCTGATTTTTTGACACACCCAATTTCCTTTATTTGCACCCTGTTACTTTTCCCCAAGGCTTTGTTGTGTCTTCCATATAGGAGATGGCTCAGTTCTGTTTGTATTGTTGACCTATCTTATGCCATGTTTATTCTTCTTGTGACGATTTGGCTTCTATTCCCTTAGTTTTCTTTCTTCTCGATCTTTTATATCTTTTTCTTGTTCGATGATTATTTCTTTCTTGCTTAGTGCCTTTTATATATCTTATGTCTCATCCGAGAGACACCTCCTTGATTGGTGTGGCCCTTTAGAATGGTCATGTTTCTCTCATTTAGACTTAATTATTATCTGTTAGGTATAATTGTGAATTTCATATTGATTTGTAATGTCCCTTATAAAATTTTATATTAAAATATTATATTTGCAATTTAATATTACTTTGTGGTTTTATATTAATAGATCTTATATGCTTCTTATTTTAGTATTTATATAAATTGATTTTATTGATTTGTATTTGTATATCTTAATATTATTTTATTATCATTTAGATTAATATTTTAATATTATAATATTATTGCCAATATTTATATTTTTTAATACGATAATTATAATTATAATATTGTCTTTAGACAATTATAATTAATATAATAATATCAATTGATTAATATTTTATTTATCTTGTTTGTTTATTTGTATTTCAATGTTTGGTTATTTTTATATTTTAGTGTTGCAAATCAAAGGACATGACAATTGTTGTAAGCAAATTTCACCTGTGGTATAATCAAATCCCATCCTTTGGGCTTATCTCCAACTAAGCATCTTAGCAGGTTGCCCAAAATCCTATTCACCACCTTTGTTTCTCCATCAGTCTGTAGATGGTGTGCAAAATTGAACTTCAAATATGTCTTCGACTTCTTCCATAATGTCCTCCAAAAATAACCGACAAATTTGGTATCTTTGTCTGAAACTATACTCTTTGGTAGACCATGTAGTCTCACCACCTCTTTGAAAAAGAATTCTGCAACATGAACAATATCACTGGTCTTATGACGCAGAATGAAATCTGCTATCTTTGAAAATCTATCCACCATCACAAATATGGAATCATGCCCTCTCTGTGTCCTTGGTAAGCCAAGAAAAAAATCCATGCTAATATCCTCCCATGGCCTCTTAGGTACAAGTAATGGCTAATACAATCAGTATTCTAACTTATTCCTTTCGCCATCTGACATACTCTGCAACTTTGTACAAACTTTTTCACATCTTATAACTATGGCCAATAATAATTCTTACTAACAAGAGCAATGGTCTTATCTTGACCAAAATGCCCAGCCAATCCTCCACTATGCTTCTCCTTGATTAGATTCTCTCTTATAGAACTCCTTGAAATGCACAATTGGCTTCCTCTAAACAACATCCCATCTTGGATTAAGAAATTCAACCATCTCGTCCTATCCAATGTAACAAGTTCCAAACAAGCCTTCCAAATTTCTACAAAGTCTGAATCTTTTGGATACAAACTCTTGAGTTCATTGAACTCAACAACCTCTATATTCATCTTTATCAACAAATTTTTTCTTCTACTTAAGGCATTTGCAACTATGTTTGATCTTTCACTCTTGTGCTTCAAAACAAAAGTATAACTCTACAAAAAATCAACCCATTTTAAGTGCCTTTGATTAAACTTTCCTTGACTATTGAGATATTGCAAAGCCTGGTGATCAGTATATAAAACAAATTATTTTGGCAACAAATAGTCTCCATTTCTTCAAAGATCGAACTATAGCATCAAACTCTTGATCATAGAAAAAATATTTCTTCTTAGCATTATTTAACTTCTCACTAAAATAGGCAATGGACTTACCTTCTTGACTCAAAATAGCTCCTATGGCAGTGCCACTAGCATCACAATCTACCTTAAAAACCTTATTGAAATCTAGAAGTGCCAAAATAGGTTGCTTTGTAATTGGCGCAGTCACAGTAGGAGGGTCCTCAAGGAGAACAATCCAAACCATGCAACAAGAGTTACACAATAGAATCAACACAAAATATGAAGGCAAATGCAGATTCAAACCTTCTTATTATTAGAAAATTCAATTATAATCGGCCGACAACATCCGGGTTTACAGATTCGGCTCACAGGCCTGATACAACATGCTCAAAGTACAATATTCCTATATGCTCCTTAATGTGAGTTGAAATCTTACATATCAAAACCTGTCTTTCTCAAATCTTCCTTCCTAATGATCTATTGCAATGATTTATATCGCATCTCAAGATCTAGAATCATCTGCGTTGGCCAAAGATCATTACAATCCCCTATGAAGGAAATGTAACATGTGCATGAAATAGGTCAGCCTCAAATTCAAATTTCTCCTCGACGAGTGCATAAAATGAAGTGTTTGTTAGAAATTGTATGCAAAAAATATCAATTAAATGTAAATAAAGATTAAACAGAGGAATGAAAAACATAAAAATAATAAGTGACAATATTTAATGTGGTTCACCCAAACTTGGGCTACGTCCACCAATATAGAGTCCAATATTATTATCTAGTAAATCGAACAGATTACAACCAACAATCCTTGCAACTCAATACCATTGCAAATGCTACAATACAATGTCCAAAGAGACCCAAACCCTTAGCCTTTTATCAAGACTTATGTTGGTTACAAAATTAGATTTTTTTATGTCGGCTAAATAGAAAAGTAACACCCCTGCAAGGGGCGCTGTCTCTTGACCCCGTTAAATAATTGGGGAAACCGCACCGATAAAAGTAGAGAAAAATTAACCTTTGAGTCTGATTAGGCTCCATATACCAACAATATCCCACTTGGAGACTGATCAAAGTCCACCCCATATCACCTCCCACTTGGAGACTAATCATAAAACCGCTGACCCTATAGCTCCCACTGGAAATAAGCACCCTGGACCCTACTATTCTGATTTTATTGTGTTCAGTCTTCAAGACCAACCGAAGTTGAAGAGGAGCTCAACTTCTCCCTTGGAACCGCCTTTGTAAACATATCTGTTGGATTGTCATCTGTATGTATCTTTTCTATCCTTAACTGTCCATCATCCAACACCGACCGAATGAAGTGATACCTCAACTATATGTGTTTGGTCTTTGAATGCAAGGTATAATTCTTTGCAAGATGTATGTCGCTCTGACTATTTGTAAACAAATAACTGCTGGCCTGTTGTTTGCCCAATTCTTTCATGAAAGATTGCAGCCATATCATCTCCTTGCTTGCCTCTGTTGCAACTACATACTCTGCCTTCGTGGTGGATAAAACAACCACCTTTTGCAACTGTGAGATCCAACTTATTGCTGTCCCACCTACAGTAAATATATAACTTGTAGCACTCCGCCCGGTATCAATATCCCCTACCAAATATGAGTCTATATACCCTGCTAAATCAGTATTAGAGCCCCTAAAACATAAACATTTATTGGATGTACCTCTCAAATATCTAAGAACCCATTTTACTACATTCCAATGCTCCAATCTAGGATTACTCATATCCCTGCTTACGACTTTAACAACATGTGGAATATTTAGTCTCGTGCATACCATGGCATATATTAAACTTCCTACAACTGAAGCATATGGTACCTTGGACATTTTATCTTCCTCCTCTTGTGTCTTTGGACACATCTCCTTAGTCAATTTCAAATGACTAGGCAAAGGTATGCTGACAACTTTTGCATTCTCCATGTGGAATTTATGCAACACCTTTTCAACATAACCAGTGTGAGATAGAGTCAATTTTTTGTTCTTCTTATCTTTGCAAATTTTTATACCAAGGATTTGTTTAGTTGCCCCAAATCCTTCAAAGCAAATGATTTTGCTAATTGTTGTTTTAACTCACTTATGTGATCGGTGTTAGACTCCGCTACAAGCATATCATCAACATAGAAGCATAAAATAATGTAGCTGCCATTATCCAACCTCTTAAAATAAATACAATGGTTAGAATTACACCTGTTGTAGCCTTGCTCAGCTATAAAACTATCAAATTTCAAGTTCCATTGCCGAGGTGCTTGTTTCAAGCCATATAAACTCTTCTTCAATCTGCACACCAATTTCTCCTTACCTATGACCTCAAATCCTTGTGGTTGTTCCATATGAATCTCCTCCTCCAAATCACCATGAAGAAAGGTGATTTTCACATCTAGCTATTCCAAATGCAAATATTCAACAACCACAATACTTGAAACAGTACAAATAGAAGTCATCTTAACAACTGGAGGAAAAACTCAGCAAAATCAATACCCTTTTTTTGTGCAAATCCTTTTACAATTAACCTGGCTTTAAATCTATTCTTACCTCCATCTTCCTCTTTCAGCCTGTAAACCCATTTGTTTGGTAAAACCTTTTTACCTACAAACAACTTGCATAATTCCCAAGACTCATTTTTCAGCAAGGAGTCCATTTCTTCTTCCATTGCATGCTCCCACTGAACCTTTGTATCCACCTGCATAGCTTCATCATACCCTTTAGGTTCACTAACATCTGTTAACAAAATAGAATACAAAGAGGGACAAAATATTTTTGGAGGTCTACTTATCCTTGAAGATTGTCTAAAATTCACTGGAGTTTGTGGTATTTGTTGTTGTTGTTGTTGCGAAGCATGAGGAACCACTGGAACATTGCTATTTGGTGTATTATCCAACACTACATAATCATTTTATTTCTTCTTATGATGTTGCAACTGATCTTTGTACAACAATTTCTCATTGAATATGACATCCCTGCTTCTCACAATTTTTTGATTTTAAGAATCCCAAAGCCTATAACCAAATTCATCAATGCCATATCCAACAAATATGCATTTCTTTGATTTTGCATCAAGCTTGGTTCTATTTTCAGGATCTATATGTACAAATGCTTCACAACCGAAGGTTTTGAGAAAAGAATAACTCACTTTCTTACCTATCCATGCTTTCTCTGGAATACCACAACCCAAGGGAACTAAAGGACTTGTATTAATTAAGTAAATAACAGTATTTACAACCTCTTCCCACATGTTTAAAGGCAGCCCAACATGCAATCTCATAGTCCGTGTATGCTCCATTATTGTTCTGTTCATGCGCTCAGCCACTCCATTTTCCTGTGGAGTCCTTGGAACCATTTTTTGCCAACGAATACCATTATAAGAACAATAATCTTCAAACTCTTTGCTGCAATACTCACCACCATTATCAGATTTGAGACATTTTAACTTTTTACTTGTCTCATTCTCAACCAAGTTTCTCCATTTCTCAAAAGTTTCAAATACATCATATTTCTTCCTTAGGAAATAAATCCATACCTTCCTTGCTACATCATCAATAAAAGTGACATAATAACGAGAGCCACCAAGAGAAAATACTTGAGCTGGTCCCCATACATCTATATGCACAAGCTCCAATTTCTCATCTTTCTTTTGCTTCCCATCCTTGAAGACTAACTCTCTTTTGTTTATCATACACACAACTTTCACAAAAATTCATATTAACACATTTCAAACCTGGTAAAACATGCTTTGAATGAAGTAATTTCATACCTTTTGCACTCATATGCCCAAGTTTATTATGCCATAGTGCTGATTCAGAATCCATAGCAACTATCTGTTTTTATACCTGCTAAATTGTAACAACTATTCCTAAACATTGATTTTTATCTGCAATAGCTAAAGTAGAAGGAACAATATGACCGATACAAAGATATAATGTGCCTACTTTCACACCTTTTGCTACCACTAAGGAACCTTTTGTAACCTTCCAATTTTTATCACTAAATGTAACAACACAACCTTCATCATCTAGTTGCCCCGCTGAAATTAAATTTCTTTTTAGCTTTGGAACGTGCCTTACCTAATGTAGTAGCCAATGATTCCCATTCCGCAACTTAATCTTGATTTTTCCCTTTCCAACAATCTGACAGGGATCATTATCTCCCAAATAAACCAACCCAAAATACTCTTGGAAATACTAAAAAAAATAACTTCTATGGGGTGTAGCATGAAATGAAGCCACTGAATCTAACACCTAAGAATCATCAGCATTATCAAGGGAAAGAATCAAAGCATCATCATCAAATTTATTACTTACCACATTTGCCTCTTTATTGCCTTCTTTTTTGTCTCCTTTATTTTTTGGAGACTAGAAATATTTGTTTAAATGACTTGGCCTACCACAGTACCACCAATCCCTCTTATCTCTAGATTGAGACCTTTTGTCCTTTAATTTTCCTCGTGACTTCCCACGACTTCTAGAATTGTTTCCTCTCCCCTTTGTCTTGCCCCTATTTTCTGCATTCAAAACACTGCCTCATGTGGATGTTCCACCTGAGCTTTTCCAACAAATTTCCTTGCTCAAAATAATACCAACATCATCAAATTTCAATGTATTTGAACCAGAAATAGAATTACTAACAACCATAACCAAGCTATTCCAACTTTCAAGCAAAGAAAATAGAATCAAAAGAGCCCTAACTTCTTCATCAAAGTTTACATTTATAGAAGTTAATTGACTGGTAACTGTATTAAACTCATTTAAATGATCAACAACTGACCCACTTTTTTCCATTTTCATATTAAATAAACGCTTTATGAAAAATACCTTATTCAAAGCAGAAGACTTTTCATATAACTTTGCTAGGGTTTCCATCAACTCTTGAGTTGTCTTTGCTGTTGTAATATTGAATGCCACCGATTATGCCAGGAATAAACGAATGGCTTCCAGTGCCTTTCTGTCCAAAAGATTTCATTCCTCATCACTCATTCCTGCCAGTTTCTTGGATGTTCCTTCCAACGACCTCCATAAATCCTTCTGATAGAGATAATCCTCCATTTGCATCTTCCATAATTGATAGTTCTACCCATTGAATTTATCTACCTTCAATTTACTCTCCTCCGCCATTGCTCCCACTTAACCGTGAGACTCCCACTCAATCGTGAGACCTTCCTGCAGATGATAATTGAACACAACTCGCTTTGATACTGTGTGTTAGGAATTGTATGTAGAAAATATCAATTAAATGAAAATAAAGATTAAACAGATGAATGAAAAACACAAATAATAACAAGAGACAATATTTAACGTGGTTCACCCAAACTTGGGCTACGTCCAATAGAGAGTCCAATATTATTATCCAGTAAATCGAACCGATTACAACCAATAATCCTTGCAACTCAATATCGCTGCAAATGCTACAATACAATATCCATAGAGACCCAAACCTCGCAAGGGGCGTTGCCCCCAAACCCCCACAAGGGTCATTACCCCTTGACCCCATTAAATAATTGGGGGGAAACCACGCTGATAAAAGTGGGAAAAAATTAACCTCAGTGTCTGATTAGGCTCCATATACCAATAGTGTGGATCAATAATTAAAGTCGGGGACACTCCACAAAACAATTTGGAACAACTCACAAGGATCTGCAAGTTACCAGAAGGATCCACAACAGATAAATCTAGCCATTATGCTTGAAACTGTTACGGTGCTCTGTTCTAGAAACTGTCGCTTAATCCGGAAGCGATAACTTGCCAAAAAAAGATCTAGTCGATCTAAAATCTTGGAATAAGGAAAATGAACATGTCCACGATGAAAACATAGATCTGCAGGATCTGGTGAGCAAATATGAAGAAATACCTAATCTGCCAACTTGAAATGAACAAGAACTAAACAAGAAAAAAACTAAAATGAAAATATTTTTGGTTGATGTAGGATTGCCAATATGGTCTACCTCAGCCTGAGAAATCCAAGAAGAATCCTCCACTGGTCTTCCTTTCCAATTCACAAGATATTGTTTGTACTATCTTCCACACGTTTTCCTCCCATCTGATTATTGTTTAGGAAACTATTTCTCCAATTTTATTTCACTATCTTCACTAAATTCTGCTTCATGGTACTGATGCAGATCTACAATGTTGAAATAGGTGATATACCCACGCCATCCGATAACTCTACTTCATATGCATTTCCTGAATCAAATTTCTTCAAAATATTGCAGGATCCAAACTTCCTCATTTTAAGTTTATTGAATGTGCCAACTGGAAATCTTTCCTTCCTCAAATACACCATCACTTCATCTCCAACTTTGAACTCCTTATGTCTCTTCTTTTCATTTGCTTGCTCCTTATAATTTTGGTTCATATCTTCCAATTGCTGCTTTACTTGAGTATGCACTTTCTTCAGATGTTCTGCAAATTCTTCTGCTTTTGCACTCCTTTTATCCTCCTTACTGATGTCTCGCAACTTTGATATACCTCTAGAATGAACTCCAGTAACAATCTCAAAAGGTGTCTTTTTGGTACTCTTGTTCACTGAATTATTGTAAGCAAACTCTGGTTGTGCAAGGACTAAATCCCAACTTTCGGTCTTCTCTCCAACCAAACACCTCAACAAATTCCCCAAACTCTTGTTTACTACCTCAGTCTATCCATTAGTCTATGGGTGAAAAGTAGAACTGAACTTTAAATCTGTCTTTAACTTTTTCCAAAGTGTCCTCCAAAAGTAACCAACAAACTTTGTATCTTTGTCTAAAATAATACTCCTAGGTAATCCATGCAATCTAACCACTTCTTTGAAAAACAAGTCTGCTACATGTACTGCATTTGTTGTCTTCTTACAAGGTATGAAATGTGTCATTTTAGAAAATCTATCCACCACCACAAATAGAAAATCATTACCTCTTTGTGTCTTCGACAAGCCAAGTATGAAATTCATGTTGATATCCTCCCAAGGTCTCTCTGGAACTGTCAAAGGCTTATACAATCCAACATTTTGACTACTCACTTTTGCAACTTGATAAACTCTGCAACTCTGCACAAATTTCCTAACATCCTTATGAATCTATGGCCAAAAGTAATTCTCACTTACCAATGCTACTGTCTTATCAATTCCAAAGTGTTCTGCCAATCCTCCACTATGCTTTTCTTTTACTAAGCTATCCCTCATTGAACTCTGAGGTACACACAAATGATTCCCTCTAAACAACATATCCTTCTGAATGAAATAATCCAACCACTGACTCCTATCCTCCAAGATTGGTTCTTTACAAGCTCTCCAAGGTTCTGCAAAATCTGGGTCTTCCTCATACAAGTTCTTCAATTCAACAAAGCCTAATACCTCCACTCTCATCTCTACTAGTAAATTCCTTCTCCTACTCAAAGCATTAACAACTCTATTTGACTTTCCACTCCTATGTTTCAAAATAAAAGTATAACTCTACAAGAATTCTACCCATCTCATGTGTCTCTGATTCAACTTACTTTGATTGTTCAAATACTGCAATGCTTGATGATCTGTATACAACACAAACTCCTTAGGCGACAAATAATGTCTCCACTTCTTCAAGGCTTGAACTATGGCATAAAAATCCTGGTCATACACTGAATACCTTCTCCTGGCATCATTCAATTTCTCATTAATAAGCTATTGTTCTTCCTTCTTGACTTAATATTGCTCCAATTGCATTTCCACCTGAATCATAGTCTACCTGAAATACCTTATTAAAGTCTGGTAAAGCCAACACAGGCTGCTATGTCACCTTCTTTTTCAACAACTCAAAACTCCAGTCTGCTCCAGATGTCCACCTAAAATCTTTCTTATTCCCTCTCATTGCTTCTGTCATAGGACTGCAAATAGAACTGAATTTCCTAATAAACTTATGGTAGAAACTAGCCAATCCATGAAATGATCTTACATCTCCAATGATTTTTGGTGTAGGCCATTCAAAAATTGATCTTACGTTCTGAAGATCCATCTTCAATCCATCCACATATATCACAAATCCCAGATATACCAATTCTTCCTTCATGAAACTACACTTCTTAATGTTTATCAACAATTGCTCTTCTCTCAATGTCTGTAAAACTTGTCTCATATGAAACAAATGTTCTTCTCTAGTCTTACTAAAAATCAAGATGTCATAGACAATCACAAACTTACCCAATAATTTCTTCAATACCTCATTCATCAGCCTCATGAAAGTACTCAGTGCATTTGTTAGTCCAAAAGGCATCACCAACCACTCATACAATCTTTCGTTTGTCTTGTCTTCCATTCATCGCCTTCTCTGAATCTGATCTGATGATATCCACTCTTCAAATTTATCTTTGTAAAGTATTTAGCTCCACTCAAACAATCCATAATGTCATCCATCTGGGGCAAAGGAAATCTATACTTCACTGTGATTTTGTTTATGGCTCTAGAGTTTGTACACATCCTCCATTCTCCATCTTTTTTAGGTGCTAACACAACAGGTATTGCACAAGGACTTAAGCTTTCTTTGATCAAACCCTTTCTCAATAACTCTTGCACTTGTTTATTCAAATCTTCATTCTTCGTCGATGTCATCTGGTGGGCTACTTTATTAGGAAAACTAGCTCCACGAATCAAATCCATGCAATGACTAATACTCCTCACAGGTGGCAATCCATCAGGTACATTATTTGAAATGATATCTTCATATTCTGTTAGAATCTCCTTTATTTCCTCTGGTTGTTCTTCTATATGCTTCAAGTCTTCAACCTTCTTAGGAACCAAGGAATAACACATGTTCTCATGTCTTAGTCCATCCAAAAATATCCTTCAACCAACCAAACAAATTCTAGCACTCGTACAAACCTCAACTTTAGGAACATCCTCCAATGGAAACAAAGTCTGCTTCATCCCATTAGAAACAATGGTATAGGTTTTTTTCTTTCCATCATGAATAGCCTATCTATTATACTACCAAGGTCTTCCCAACAAAACATGGCATACTTCCATAGGCATGATATCACACAAAACGTCATCATGATAATTTCCTATCTTCAATTTCACCAAACATTGTTCACTTACTAGTATCTTATGCTCATCTTGAATCCATGCTATCTGATAGGGCTTCAGATGTTTCAATCTTTCCAGCTTCAATTTAGTCACCATTTCTTCAAAAACTAGGTTCTCGGAGCTTCCATTGTCAACAATCACTTTGCAACATTTACTAGCTACTTGCATCTGGTTCAAAACAAATTCTTTCTCTACAACAGTTCCCACTCCATCTCACTTTGACACAATACTCTTTTGTTCACCAACACTTCTTCCAGTTTATTAGATGATCCAGCGTGATCCTCCTCAGCAAAGGTTGTTCTTCTACTATTCTCTATCTTTCTACTTGTCTCTCTCTGATTACATTTGAATGATCTATGTCCTCCACCACACTTAAAACAAGTTCCCCTGAATACTCTTTTCTCTTGTCCTCTATCATCTTTTCTATAACCCTCATTCTAATAACCACTGTATCCTCCTCTCTGGTAAGAGTTTCCATCATCTCTACGGTATGAATTATCATTCTTACTGATTTCCTTATCTCTATTCTAATCTGCAAAAGATCCTCTTCCTCCTCCAGCAACTTCACATATTTGGCTACTTGCTCAACCTCATCCTTCAAATGTCTGGATCTAATATTCAACTTGTAGAACTCCTCAATATACTCTGTGACACTTGACTCCTTCTACTTCAAATTCTGCAACTTCCTGAACAAATTGATCTGATAGTCTGTAGGCATAAACTTTGTCTTTAACTTATTCACCATCCGATCCCATGATTTTATCTTCTTTCATCTTCTTTTCCTATATGTCTGAAAATGTTCCCACCAAAGGGATGCATGTCCTTAAAACTTTGTACAATAAAATTTCACCTTCTTATCTTTGGCGGTACCTTCAAAATAAAAATACTTCTCCATCTTTGTTATCCAACTTACCACTATAATCTGGTGGATTGAAATGTGGTCTAATATTTACCCTAGTTAGGGCTCTTATGAACCTCTATTCTCCCTGATCCAAACTAGGTTGATTTTCTCTTTCCCTATCTTCTTGCTCTTCTACCTCTTCATCACTCACATCATCAACTAGTCGATCTCTCCTCTAGGTCATTTTGTCTGCTTTCAATCTAGTAGCAATTCCTCTCAACATCTCCATCATAGCTAGGTTTGCATTTCCGTGTGCTCCATTTCATCTACCATTTCTTCTTATTTCCATCTTTACACAAGTCCTATGCAGCTGCAGGTTGGATCCCCAGTCCACCACCCAACAACAAATCTTCAACAGGACTCTGCAAACTCTGACGATCTCTCACGGAACAAACCTTGCTCTAATACCAATCTGGCGCAGTCATGGTAGGAGGGTCCTCAAGGAGAACAGTGTAGACCATGTAGCAAGAGTTACACAATAGAAGCAACACGAAATATGGAGGTAAATACAGATTCAAACCTTATTATTATCAGAAAATTTAATTACAATCGACCGACAACATCTAGGTTTACAGATTCGGCTCATAGGCCTAATACAACATGCTCAAAGTACAATATTCCTATATGCTCCTTAATGCGAGCTAAAATCTTACATATCAAAACTTGTCTTTCTCAAATATTCCTTCCTAATGATCTATTACAATGATTTATATTGCATCCAAAGATCTAGACTCATTTGTGTCAGCCAAAGATCATTACAATCCCTGATGAAGGAAATGTAACATGTTCATGAAATAGGTCAGCCTCAAATACGAATTTCTCCTCGACGGGTGCATAAGATGATGTGTGGACCAATAATTAAGGTCAGGGACACTCCATGGAACAATTTGGAACACCTTGCAAGGATCCGCAAATTACGGGAAGGACCACAAGAGATAAATCTAGCCATTATGCTTGAAACTATTTTGGTGCTCTATTCTAGAAATTGTCACTTAATCTGGAAGTGATAACTTGCCGAAAAAAGATCATGTCGATCTGAAATCTTGAAATAAGGAAAACGAACATGTCCACGATAAAAATATAGATCCGCGGGATCTGGTGAGCAAATATGAAGAAGTACTGAATCTTCCAACTTGAACTGAACAAGAACAAAACTGAAATGAAAATATTTTCAATTGATGCAGGATTGCAAAGAACCAAGGATGCTCTTGCATCAGTAACTTTCTTCTTCAACATGTTAAAACTTTTGGCTGCTCCTGTAGTCCACTTGAACTCTTTTCTATCCCCTCTCATTGCTTCAATTAGAGGTGCACAAATACTACTGAAATTTTTAATAAACTTTATGTAAAAGCTTGCTAGACCATGAAATGATCTTACCTCTATGTAAGAGAGGGGGACCACCGCGTGCAAGATCTTAAGTCACAGAGGGTCAAGATGTGAGAGGTTGCCCTAACTTACCTCAACTAAGTGCAATGTTAACGGTACGAGGATGAGAATGATGAGGACTATAAAGTCCTGTGACCACTCTGCAATCCTGAGTTTCAAAGTGGGGCTATGCGAGCCGGTTTTTAGGTTCAACCTTGCACCTTAGCGAGCTCTCTAACCGAAGACAGAAGCATAATCTTTAGATGACAACACAACGCGTTGGCATCTCTAAAGTGTGTTGGCATTCGTACATCTAGACAACAACAGAGACAAGGTCAAACCTGCTAAAATGACTAACAACCCAGCTAACTAAAGGGCCAAAATGACACAAGTAAATGAATGAAGTACTCTCTAATATTGTAAAGTAGATAAGAAAGCAAGAAGGATCTCACCAAGGAATTCGTTCACCAGCTGATTCTTTGAAAGAATGCCCACCCACACACAGAAAAGAGGGAAAATGTTGGGTGGTTGTATAGGGGTCTGCCTCAGTCAACCCCCATTTAGGTGTTTCCACCTCCACAGACAGCTAAGGAAATGAGATAAATAAATAGTATAGTAAAGAGAATACAAACACTACAAAGCAGTATTATGCTACTCAACCAAGTGATAGAAGAGAGGAGAGGGAAGCTTACCACTTCCACCAAGAGCACTCAAGGCTGCTTGGGGGAGAAATGAGAGGAATTCGAGCTTCTACTGCAATGGCGTGGTCCCAAATGTGCTCTACCGAAGTGATGCAGTGAGGCTTTGCTGCAATGGAATGCTTGGATGCTTGAAGTGAGTAAGTGAATGCAAGTGTGTGAGTATGGAAGCTTGAAGTGTGCAATAGCTTTTAAGCAGTTGGATTGAATGTTGAAAGGGTGAATTTGAAGAAGGAATGAAAAAAAATGACCATATTCAGGTCGGTCGGCCAAAGGGGGCGTTACAACTTCACTGCCAATGGAAAGAGTAATGCTTCTATAGGTTCAACCGCAAGAATCGATGCTCAAAACAGGCGCCATGTGGGATGCCAACAACGAGCTTAGGTGGAATTAAGCTACAAAACTTGGTTTTCTAAGGTGGATAAAGGAAAAAAGGGGATTTGCATAGGGGATGCAAATTTTCTCTTATACACTCTATAACACTCCTTGGAGTAGGCCATTCAATGATAGCTCTCACTTTCTCTGGATCCATTTTGAGACCCTATATTGAGACAAAAAATCCTAGATACACCAACACTCTCTTCACAAAACTACATTTCTTCAAATTAATCAACAACTTCTCCTCCCTTAGCTTCTCAAAAACTCTTCGGATATGCATCAAGTGCTCCTCCAATGTCTTACTGAAAATTAAAATATCATCCAAATAAATAATAACAAATTTTCCTAAAAATTCTTTCAATACCTCATTCATAAGCCACAAATATGCTCGATGCATTGGTTAACCCAAAAGGCATGACTAACCACTCATACAAGCCATCCTTGGTTTGAAAGGTTGTCTTCCATTCATCTCCTTCTCTAATATGGATCTGGTGATACCCGCTCTTCAAATCTATCTTCGTGAAGTACTCAGCTCCACTCAAACAATCCATAATGTCATCCATCTTTGGCAAGGGAATATGTACTTTATGGTGATCTTGTTAATGACTCTAGAATCTGTACACATCTGGCATTCCCCATCCTTCTTTGGTGCTAGTACTGTAGGTACTGTACATGGACTCAAACTCTCTCAAATCAATCATTTGCGCAACAACTCTTGTACTTGTTTGTTCAACTCTTCACTCTCTGCTAAAGTCATACAATGAGCTGCCTTATTTGGAAAACTAGCTCCAAGAATCAAGTCCATTTGATGACTAATCTTTCTTACAAGAGGCAAACCTTTAGGTACATTATCAAAAATAATAGTTTGAAACTCATTCAACAAATCTGAAACCTCTTCAGGTACCTCAGTAGTATCTTCTTTATCAACTCTAGGGATCAATGCAAAACACATATGCTCATGCTTCATACCTTCTAGGAACTTTCTTCCATCAACCAAACAAATTCTTGCATTACTGCATACCTTTTCCTCTACCTCTTTCAAGGGCTTCAACTTATGACGAACTCCATCCTTTGTCAAAGAATAGGTGTTGGCATGTCCATCATGTACTGCTCATCGATCAAACTACCATGGTCTACCTAATAACATATGACAAACATCCATAGGTATAATATCACATAATACCTCATCATGGTAATTTCCAATCTTGAACTTTACCGGACATTGTTCATTTACCAAGGCTTTATGGTCCTTTTGCAACTAAGCAATATGGTATGGGTTTAGATGCCTTCTTGTCTCCAACTGCAACTTACTAACCATTTCTTTTGAAACAAGGTTATCAGTACTACCTCCATCAATAATAACATTTCAAACTTTACCTTCACACTTACATCTGGTGCGAAACAAATTTTTCCTTTAAGTTGGTTCCTTCTCCTCATTCAACAAGGCTCTTCTAGTAACAAGAACCTCTCCTCTTTTCGCATCCTCATAATGTGAAGACTCAACATCTTCATCAACATGTGCAACTTGTGCATTACCCTCAGGTCTTCAATTTGTCCTTGATGTTGAGGACACTCATAGGCTCTATGTCCTCCACACTGGAAATAGGTTCCACAAAAGCCTCTTCTTCCTGGTCCTCACCCAGATCTTCCCCTTCCTCTTTGGTCTACAATTTTGGTTCTGGCTGCTATTGGAGCCTTTGCCCTTCTTTTAATCTTCATTTCAACCTCTATATGACCATCCACCTGTCTTTCCTCCACGACCTCCACCTCGTTGTTTTTTCTCAAACCTCTTGCTCATTCGTTCTTTAACCTTTAGAGAAAACTGATAAGCATCCTCAATGGTGGTCATTCTTACCAGTGTCAATTCTTCATGTATGCTTGGCATCAACTCGTTAATATAACAAGAAACTTTCTCTTTATTCGCCTCAGAATGTCCTGTTTCAATTAGGACCTTATGAAATTCTTCTGTGTATTCTTTCACTGTCCTGTCCATTTCCTCAAGCTCTACATCTTCTCGAGCAACTCCAATTTGTAATCGACTGGAATAAATTGTTTCTTCAATTTCGACACCATTTTGTCCCATCTGAAAATTTTATCTTTCCCTTATCTTCCTCTTTCTAACTGGACCTCTTTCCACCATATACTGGCGTGACCTTTCAATTTTATCTTTGCAATCCTCACTCTGTGAGGATCTTCAATCTCCTCAAACTTGAAAAATTCCTCCATGTCATTGATCCAATCAATCAATTCTTCAAGATTTAGATTTCCACTAAAAGTTGAAACCTCCATTTTAGGTCTTTTCCCAATGCTTGAGATTGCTTACATCAATCTTCTTTCTCTAGGATCCATTGGATCTTGCTCTTCTTCTTCCATTTCCTCTGTCATCTTTGTCTCGTTGCACATCTCTTCTTTGAACCTCTTGTTGCAAGATTTCTAATTTCCTTATAAGGGCTCTGATTTTATCTCTAGGTGGATCTCTTCCTCCACCACCTTGGCCTCTACCTCTACCATACTGGGCAAGTCTTGGAGGCATCTTGAACTCAAACCACACTCACAGGTCCTACTGCAATTGCCTCACGTTTGGCACTCTGTTATAGGCTCAGGAACTCCTGCTCTGATACCACTTGATGAGGGCCACACCACCCAAAACCATAGAAATCACAACAATAGATACCAACACAGAAGATGTGAGATGGAAAAATGATTTACTTTCAATTATTATCAGAAAATGAAATTATAGATTCAAAGCTTACATGCTATAGCCTCATGGGCTTGATTCATTACAACAAAATCAACTCTAAAAGGAAAATCTACTATTCAGAGCCACAATCTGCACTATCAAGGCCACCTTCTACAACCCTCACTTAACCCTTTTTTATTTTCCCAAATAACCGCCCTAAAATGTTCTAGAAAGTTCAAATTTCCCCTTTTGTTTTGGCGCCAAGAATCCCGTCATTTGATTTCTAGCCTAGGAAGAAAATTTTATAAAATTCACTTTTTTTGAGGACCAACTTCGCGGGGCCATAACTTTTGATCCAGGTGTCTAATTTGCTATTATTGCATATCATTGGAAAGTTTTTGACGAGCTCTACAACACATGAGCTGATTGTAGGTCAGTTCGGCCAATTTTTGAGCTGTTTTGGGATGTCTAAAGTTTTATATCTGAATTTGAAGTTGCATTGGAGAAATTTCTCGAGACAGAAACTTTAATTTCTCCCAAATCGTGCAGGGCATTGAATTGATTCTTTCGCGATTGAATTTTTTTTTCAGCTTTACTCCTTGGGGTAAATTTTCACGTCCATACGAGCCCGTTTAGGCCAACTTATTAAAAATAGTATGTTCCCTTTTTTGCTATTTTTGACGTCTGACAGTCTTATACCCCCTAAGTGCCATCATGGGACTCAAAGCAACTAAAGAAAATAAAGAGAACATTTTTTTTTTGGGTGATGCAAAATTGCCCTACACCGTTGGATGCTCCTGCATCAGAATTCCGCTAAACTATTTTCAACTTCTTTAAAAACAAATTTGTTTAATTCTCGACGTTTTCAAAATGTTCACCTGGATTTGAAGTCCTTTGGGCCTTTTAAATTGTGCAGAACCATCAACACTTTTTAAACATTCAATCGCCTAGGAAATATAATATTTTAGAAATTGTTCTTTAAAATAGTCTTCCAGAAGATTTTGTTCATGTCACTGACTGTTGAAAAGGAAATTAATGACTAAAGGCCACTCATTCCACTCGTCGTTATCAGTATTTTCAACAGATCAAGGTTGTGAGTTCTGATGAGCCCAATTAATGGCTCAATTTTGATATGATTCATTATATATTTGTTGTTGCTATCATAGACTTTGACACTTGGTTGTTGATGTTTTCTTTGAAACCATAGACCCGGGGAATAAGTTTATCTTTATGGCTTTAGTGACATTATCATGCTATGAGAATTATCTATGTTGAATTTATTAGTGGTTGAATGAATGCTACTAAGGTAATTATAGATATACATTTGATTGTGCATTCCAATGCTATTATGTAGGTTTCCACTAAAATGTTGATGTCAACAAAACTTGCTATGTGGGAGAAATTCTTGCCAGTTGGTCAGTTATTGAGAAGTCATAAGCTGATCATTAAGAAGTCAAAGTAGGAAAACTCTCATGGAGGGAAATTCCTAATTCAAACAAAAGAATGTAACCACCTTTTTAATGGTCATATTTGTTGTTGAGAAAATCTAGGGAGTGCGTTGTGCTAGATTCCCGTTAAAACAAGTCTGTTTTGACCAATTTAGCGCATGCATAACTTCCTCCATCTTTTTCTATGCTTTTAATAAGTGGCATTCTCCTATTTTAATGGAGTCAAATGCCTAGGTAGTTAGGGTTAGTCAGTTGTTTTCTCCCTATAAATAATGGTCATATGCTCCTTTTGATAAGGTTGGATATTCTGAGTTTGTACTCGCATTTTTCCAGTTTTACAGTTCTATTGTTGAGATGTTGTACTTATGCTTTCAAGAAGTAATATGACATTCTGAATTGTTGCATTTAAGTTAGTGTAAGGGAGACTCACCAAAGGGGGCCCACTTGGTGAAAATTCCATCTATTAGTTTAAAAGTTATTTTCTGTTCAGTAGTTAGTTTCAATTTCAACAATTGTCTTATTCCTATAGCCACTGAAATTATATTTTGTGTCTGTTCCTACAACCAAGGCAGACATAGTAGTTTCTTGAATGTTTGTTGAAATTTCCATTTCTATCTTTCATTTCTAGTCTGGGTGTTAATGCTTAGTGCAAATGTTGATTTATGTTCAATGTTTAAGTTGATTTCCTTCCAACACTTTATTTCCAACATTGTTTCTTTCCTAGTTTATGGATGACTGCAATAGAGTCCTAGTGCACATATAGTGCTAACTCATTTCAAATTTACGTCCCTAGGTTGAAAAGTGAAATGCACCTTCATGATGAGTGAGATAGCTACTTAGTGCA
This sequence comes from Sequoia sempervirens, assembly GCA_007258455.2. Classification (NCBI taxonomy): domain Eukaryota; kingdom Viridiplantae; phylum Streptophyta; class Pinopsida; order Cupressales; family Cupressaceae; genus Sequoia; species Sequoia sempervirens. The sequence continues at coordinate 54,996 of VDFB02256605.1, read as the reverse complement.
GATGTTCAATCTCTAAGTCACAGCCTTAAAGGCTTAGTTATTAAACCATTGCAGGAGGCCAACAGGTTTGATCTCTGTTGTGTGGTCTAGGTAAGAAAACCCTTAAAACCTATTTCAATTAGTTTTCTATTTATTTTCTTTGGGCTCTAATTCTTTTTCCTGAGAAATATTGGTCCCTTCCTGTTTCCCTGACAAATTTTAAGTTTCATTCCAATTTTTGCTCTCTTTCTTTTTATTTTTGTTACAATTTTTTGTTTTGATATTTGTGAATGTGAGTCACTCAATGATTTAGTTTATAGGCTTGTTTGAGTTAGTGTCCAACCTTAATATAATCCTCCAAAGTCTACTAATACAATTTGGTCTAGTGAAGGCATTTTCCAATTTTGCAGATAATACATTTTGTTTTGACTCTTGATATTTGCCTATGGACTTAAAGATTAGGAAAATAACACATAAAATAATACTTCACATAATAAACTTTCCACTTTCTCATTCATATAAATGTATATTTATACAAGTAAATATCAAACTAAATACAAATTGAATTACACAACTTCTTCCACCGTATATAACTGCCTTATGAACATAAAACTAATGCAGAGCTAGGAGGATCACAATTCAACTCAACCAATCATTCAAAACAATGATACAAAATTCTTGCTCTTAGGAATTCTTGGATTACTTTGCAATAACACAATTGAGAAATCATCAACAATGACAAAAATTCAACAAACTTGATTCACTTGAAAACTTTCATAAACTGATTCATCTCAAACAATGATTAAGTGCATTCTAGAGCACATTGGAAACATTGCCATGGCAACCCACAATTTAATGCAACGAACTGTCACTAATAACTTTCAAAAAACAAATAATGAAGTCAATTGCTCTAGTGAGATTGAAGAAAACATAATTATAGACTTTTCGTCCAATTTTTATGAAGATCCAACAGTGGAAAAGAAAGTTATTGCATTTTTCCCAAAACTGCAAACCCTAGGTAGGGTTCAGACCTGCCCTCACAAAAATGGTCATAACTTATTCAAATCTTAATGAAATTTGATGAGACTTGAAGCAAAAGAAAGTAGATTCACATGGAAACAAAATCCAATTAGTTTTAGATCCAAAATATATACTTTACAATCCATACCATCACATTTTTCAGACTGAAAATTCTGCACAATATTGTTAGAATAAGACAATCTCACCAAAATAGTCATATCTCCCACAAAACTCAATAAAATTCAATACAACAAAAAGAATTTTAAACTAGAAACAAATATATTTCCATCCATATATGATACTCCATGATATGAGTCCATACCAGGTCGTACAATGCACAACTTCAGCCTAAAAACAATGTAAGAATCAGAAAATGCACACAAAATCTGAGGTTTCCATTCATCAAACTTCAAAAATAATGTCTCCAACCCCCAATTCGAGTTTTGGAAAGTGCCTTTATACATTTACAACTAAAACCAACTATTTTCAACTACCTTTTGATTAGTTTGTTAAAAAAACACCTTAATGACATTTTTTGACAAATTGCTTGACAACTTTCTTGAGCAACTTTTACAATTTTTACAATTTGGAACAAATTTAAACATTATTTGACAAATGACTTAAAATATGACTTTCTAAGACTCAAACACCTCTAAAATGGTTTGATAAACCTTATTATAAGACCCAATACACAAAATAGAGCAACTATTTACAAATGGCCTCATGGAGGCAAGAAATCAAACAGGTGCTCCTACACCAAAAACTAATCAATCACAATGTTTATAATCGTACATACTCCCCCATAAGAAACATTGCAGAAAAAAATTCATTGTTCCATATTTTCTCCCCCATAATAAACATTTTGAAGAATAAAAACTCCAGAAAACATGTTGCAACACTCTAGCCATCTCGAAGCAATAATGCATTCACTCTACAATCTCAATTCTAGGACCTGTCATGCAATCCAACAATAAACCTACAACTTTCCTGATGTCTTACAAGACCACATCTGTCACTCTTTGCAAATTGCCAAACCTTGCTTGACTATTGATCTCATCTTTGACAAACATATGTTGATGTGTGTACAACCTTTGCAACATACCAATAATATTTTCCCAACCTGATCCAATACTCCATCCAAAATTCTGTCATATAGGCATTTGTCTACTCTCTATACCAACACAACTTTTCAGAATGATTTGTTAAACCACAAATGTAACAAGGATGTATATCCCAACACCTCTCCATTGTATGTCTGTTCCTGTGACAATGCAAACACTACACACATTGCATTTTTTGAACAAATTTGTTATAACACCTGTAACATCACTCCCATTTCATGTGGCATAACCCAAACCTTAATACTTTGGCCTCCTAATTGATTCAATTGGCTTTGTAATTTCTTATGCATGTTTACCTAATCCTTGACCTGTATAACCCATTCTTTGCATAATTTTGAGACCAATATTTTTCTCAATGCAACTAACAATATTTTCACATTCAAACATATGATCATGTCCATCTTCACAGTTTTCATCAAAAACAACTTGCATGATATTACACAAACCGTTTAATTTATCAAAACACAGATCTTTTGTACCACATGAAACATCACAAGCTAGTGGTTTTGATTTCAAACATTCATTTTGTACCTTCAACTTGTATATCTCATCATTTTGCAATCTATTTTTCTTTTCTAACTCTTTCAATTGTTTTTTCAAATCAACATTCTTCTTTTTAATTTCTTCAAACAATGCCAATCTATCTTCTAATTCATCATTTTTTGTTGTGATATTGTCCAATTCATCTCTAAGATTAAGAATTTCACACAAATGTTCATATGAATGAGTGTATCAAGTAGACTCCAATTTAAGATCTATATGCATTTTGGGTGGTCTACCATTGAGCTTATCTCCCTTCTTTTTTACCAGACTTTTATAGAATCTCCAATATCCCTTCTAGCCAATATTCACGGCTTTGTATTCAAGTCATGTAAATGTATATTCCTATTTTCTCTTTGTCAATTTATCTGCTTGGGCATTTTTGTATATTGCAACTGTTTTCCATTATGAAGAGTCGGTCCTCTGTAATGTGTTGATGTTCTCTCCACGTAGATTAATGATTAATAAGCTTAAGGATGAAAATTCATTGTTAAAAATATTCCTAGGATATTTCTTTTCTCATTAAGAGGTTAGTTATAAAAAAACCCCAAACAAGAAAAAATAAGACTTGATTTATTGGAGCAAATTGTCCTCGAATCATAAACCTAATATCAGTATTACGATTCGCCAGTATTCACATTTTCTTCAGAACTTGCACCCTATGTATGAAGCAGTATTACATGATTGTTATCACTTGCAACTTTAGGAAGCTTGACTTAGATCGAATTTAATTTATAGTTTTTTTGGTAGGTTTTTCAAACAAACGGCTAATGGCTTAGGGCATCAATATTAGTTCAAGCCCTACTGCATGTTACAGGTATGAAATCCCTAAATGGCCTAGTTTAGATCAAATTTTTGATGTTGTTTTGGTTCTAAATGTTACCTCTTCCATTATTTTTCCCTAGAAATTTTGGTCCATCCTATTTGACTAACAAATTTTCAGCTTTTTTTCCAGTGTTGCTCTATTTTTCTCTTCACTTTTGTTACAATTTAGATGTTTTTCTCCCTTATGAAAGCCCTAGAAATAATCATTTATTTTCTATAGGTGAATTGTATAACAGTTTTCCAATTTCTTGTTTTGTTACTGTTTGTATTTTTATTAAAGGTATAAACAAAAGCCCTATAAATGATTATTTATTATTAATAGTTATCTGTTTTGTTACTGTTTATATTTGTTATTAGAGTTGTGAATGTGAGTTGAGATACATGCTTAGAAAATTCTTCACCATTAGCAATGCTCAAGACAAGTTTTGCAGGATATATTTTCTTCTGATCTTCCTATAAAAAAATATAAAAGGGCTTCGAATGGTATTCAAACTTCAAACAAGGGTAAAATAGATTTTAACTAGATCCTAAAATCCATTTACAACAACGCATTAGCTGTTGACCAACCAAACAAAATAAACTCAAAAGAAAAGCCAATTACTACCAATGGATCAACAATTTTTTTTGGAGTGGAGCTTTGTTTACACCTATAAGGATGCAAAATTCAAGATTTGCACTTTGGACCTAACCATTTTGATATAATGACACCTATTTCAAAAGGTCATGTTAAATGTCTGGGTAAACGTATGCCAACGACCTAATTTGGAACATGTTATTGATTTTTTTTAACTCAACAACATGCAACCGTTCCATGTTTCATATATATATATATATATATATATATAATCACCAACTGACCATATTCGCCAAACGTAGAAATATTGCACAGATTACAAACTTCATTAGAGAGAAGCTTGCACATACTAAAAGTTTCAAGAGGAAGTATTCTCTATAATAAATAGAGAGTAGAAGTTGGGTCTTTAAGGTGTAAACAAATCATAAATTTAAACCCTACAAACAAAAACAAATACCCTTACAAGGCACTTAAGCATGAGAAGTAATCTTTAAAGCATACTGTAAAGACATAAAGAACTGCCAAAGGGAGATAAATTTGAAAGTCGTGATTAAATCTCTTCATTACCATGTGATACATTATATAATATGAGTATAAAAATTCTAATTCAATGTAGAGAAACACAAATCCTATATATACATTGCTATAAAGTCATGGAATTCAATTGTGCTTGCCAGGCCTTCATCTAGGAACTGAGGATCTTTTATTATATTATTTCCTACAATATATACATTGATAAAAAGTCGTGGAATTCAATTGTGCTTGCTTCGCCTTCATTTTGGAGATGACATTTTTTTGTTATATTCTCTTACAATTGAATAATTAGCTCTTTCATAAATATCTTCTTAATTTTTACTTTGAAAATTTTGTTGGAATATAAAATTTACAATTGCAATAAAGTTATCTTAATAATTTATGTTAGTATTAAAATATTTATTTAGTTGGGAGTTAGTTTCTTCTAGGTAGTATAGGGTAGTTAGGGGAAGTTAAGAGAATGCTTTATAAATATTTGCACAATTGACTATAAAACCCAACACTAATTTAATATTATTCTTATTCATGTTTATCATTTTACAATTATGATTTAATTCTCCAACAATTTAGTCCTCCAGCAATATATATGTTCTTCCATTTCCAACAATTTTTTTTTAAATAATTGTTTTGCAAAGAATCCACTTGATTTCCTAAACAAGGATGAAAATAAGAAAAAACTTGTAGAAATATTTTCTCAAATTAAATAAAAAAATTATAGGTAATTATTTGCTAACTCTATTTAATTATTAAATATTTTTTGTTTAAAAAATAATAATTGCACTTGCAACATACTATTTTTGGAAATAGGGATTTGTTTAAATACAAAAATATCATTTAAATTCATTTTTTTCCCTTAATTTTCTTTTGATTTTAGGCTTGGAAATCCAAACTCACCATATAAGCTCAATGTCATGATTCCTAACAACTTTATTTATTTTTTAAATAACTTTTAATTTTGAAATTAGATTTTAAAACTTATATAAGCCACATCATGTTTTAAGGTGGCCTTACACAAAGATATCTCAGATTTCTACCTTAATCCTATTAAATAACTAATAAAAAAGTATAGAAATATATTTATCCTAAGCTTTTGTTCACAAAAATATTTTGAATATGATGTAGAGCAAGGGCAGACATAATTTTTACAACAACATAGGGTAATGAACTTAGTCTCCATGGTCCACAAACTCAAACTCTTCCCAATTGGCACATATTCCTTAGGGGTTACAAAGCACAAATAAGACATCAATGCCTCAGACCTTTTACCCAACACTTAGAACACTCTAGACAAAGTGCGGGGCAACATGTTCAGACCACATATGATTCACAAAAACACAGATTCTTCATTCTACCTATCTCTTCACAAACAGACCTAAATCCTTGTAGTACTCCAAAAAGACAAATTCGGGCACAACTTCCTAGCAACACTTGGTAGCAAAAGGGTATGCATAGATTTAGATACCCATTCAGGCCCTTTTCAACATATCAAGAAATCAAGTATGGTTGCTTTGGAAGGAAAGGGCTTAAAATTGACTGTCCTAGTCTCTAGGCCTAATTGCTTGAATAAACTCAATAACAACAAATTGTGGTTTTTCGGCCATAATTTTTAGTGCAGACATGATAACAAGAATATAAACATAGTTTCAAATACCCATTTGGGTTTTATACAACATACCTCAAAATCAGGGGTGGTCACTTTGTACGAAACCCTTCAAAAATTGGTCTGTTTGCTCACTATTACTCTAACTAGGGTTTCAGAACTGTTTGCAATAAAATAGACACAACTCCCTCAAAACATAATGAAATTGAGTACAACAAAAAGCAGTAGAAAGTAGATTCAATTATCTTTTATTTCCAATTAGTCTCACGCCATGAAACGATCATACAAGTCCGTACCATTCATCATAACAAGGAAAAACGTTTTAAAAATGCAAAAAACAGAGATGTTTTATTATAACCTCCACCTTTCCCACTTTGGTTTCGACCCTCCAAGGCTTATTTAAACATGTACCAACGGTTCTTAACTGTTCTTCGAGTTACAACTGTCCAACTTCCCTCATTTACAACTTATGACTCTTTGCATTCCATGTGTTTACAACTTTGACAACATTTGTGCAACTTTCTACAAGTTTTGCATCTAAACTCTAACCAACAACCAAGATGACTAATTGGACCGCAAAAGACATGAAATGGTCTTTTTCGACCTTATTACATGGAAGAACATCAAACAAAACCAAAATGCTAATTTTGAACCTACTAAACCTAGGGTGCTCCTACACCATATTCCTGAGGAAGAAAATAACTTAAGCTCCTCTTGAGTTAGGGTCTGCAACATGAGAACCATGCTTGAAATCTTTTTCCCAATGTCTTTAAGTCTCTGCACATTGACTTCTTTGAAACAATTTCATGTTTGCTTCATCTTCACTGTAGGTTTCTTGAAAACTTGACAAAGGTAGTTGAACTTGTCAATATAAACATGTCCCCCATCCACACCCCTACCTTGTAACTGATCCCTTTTTCCTTGATGGATGTCATGTATGCCAATAATACCTTGTTCCCCTTCAATGGTTTGTTTTATTTTCACCTTAGGTTTCTTGTCTCTCAAGTTTGCAATCTCATCAAGAGCACTTTGTCCTCTTGTTGTCTCTAACCATCATGTCAACAAGTAGGGATTCTTGATTAGTGTTACTGCCCTCTTCCAAAAGAAGTAAATCATAACTAACCTTGGTACCTTCACCATTACACTTCCTGAAATTTGCAACTCTTTTATTGGTCCACTTGTAGTGGTTGCTTGTCTAACTGTCCATCTTCCATCTACAACTTAGTTGGATCATTATGTTGCTCCATACTTCATTTTCCCCTCAAGCATTGCTTGCTCAACTTTGCAATCTCTTTCCCAGCAATCCTCTTGCTTTTAGTATCAAAATTTATATCATTTACAACCTTCCAAACAAGTGCATCATTTGTGTTGGCACCATCTCCTTCTTTAGACACATCACATTCTTCATTTTGCTTGTCATAGGCTGTTGTATATGATAGATCAACCCCTAGAACAAAAGCTAAATAGTGACTAACACCTTTCCTTGGAAGCAAAAAGTCAAAATTTATCAACCACTATATCTACATGATCCTTCAAGACATCCTAAAGTTCCCAAGGCAACTCTTCAATACTCATTGATGTTAAAACAGTCCTAGGTTTGCTTACTGTTGTATTACTTACCTCTTCCTCTATCTTAGATGGCTTTTGCTCTTCCTTCATCAACAAAGACTCCCAAATGTATAGTTTTTCTATCCTCTCTCGCCTTCTCTTCGGAAATATCTTCTTGATAGGCAACTTTACCTTCTTTCTTATTAGTAAATGCCAACCACTTTCGTGTTTTGCTCGCTCAAGAAGTTGTTGCATTTCAAGTTCCATTCTCTCTTGAATCTTTTCTTGAATTTCTTCCATTTTCTCCAAGGCTTGTCTCAAGTCTATGATCCTTTGCTCGACATTTATCTATTTTTCTTATTTTTCTTCTTCATTTCACTTTTCTCTTTTCTTTTCTCATTTCTTGTTTGGTACCTCCTTACTCTGCGAGTCTCAACAGACAAATCTTCTCAACATTTCCATTTTTCTTTTGCATACAAGTCTCTTTCACCTTGCTTCTTCTCAATGTTGCTTCTTGTCTTCGTGATACCTCACCTAGGTTTCCTCCTTTCTTCACTACCTAATCTTTTGGCATCTAGGTTCTTGCTTCAACCTGCAAAAAGACAACACAAACTCCGAAAACTTATCTTTCCCAGATCTTCGGGCTCTGACACCAATTTGATGCAAAGTAAGGGTAGACAAAATGTTTTCAACATGGGTAATGAACTTAGTCTCCATGGTCCACAAACTCAAACTCTTCCCAATTGACACATAATCCTTAGGGGTTACAAAGCACAAATAAGACATCAATGCCTCAAACCTTTTACCCAACACTTGGAACACTCTACATACGGTGGGGGCAACATGTTCAAACCAAAGATGATTCACAAAAACTCAGATTCTTCATTCTACCTATCATCCCTTCATAAACAGACCTAAATCCTTATAATACTCCAAAAAGAGAAATTTGAGCACAACTTCCAAGGTAGACTTGGTACCAAAAGGGTAAGCACAAATTTAGATACCCATTTGGGCCCTTAAGAAATCAGGTATGGTTGCTTTGGAAGGAAAGTTCTTAAAATTAAATGTCTTAGTCTCTAGGCCTAATTGCTTGAACAAACTCAATGGCAGCAAATTGTGGTTTTTTTGCCATAATTTTCAAAGCAGACATGATAACAAAAATATAAACATAGTTTCAGATACCCATTTCGACTTTATACTATTTACTTCAAAATCAAGGGTGGTCACTTTGTACGAAACTATTCAAAAATTGGTTTGTTTGCTCACTATTACCCTAACTAGGGTTTTAGACCTATTTGCAGTAAAATGGACACAACTCCCTCAAAACACAATGAAATTGAGTGCAACGAAAAGCAGTAGAAAATAGATTCAATTATATTTCATTTCCAATTAGTCTCACACCATGAAACGACCATATAGGTCCGTACCATTCATCAGAACAAGGAAAAATGTTTCAAAAATGCAGAAAACAGAGATGTTTTATTATTCCAACTTCAAGATTTCCAATAACCACCACCTCTCCCACCTTTGGTTCAATCCTCCAAGACTTATTTAAACATGTACTAATGGTTATCAATTGTTTTTCAAGTTACAATTGTCCAACTTCCCTTATTTACAACTTATGACTCTTCACATTCCATGTGTTTACAACTTCGACAACATTTGTACAACTTTCTACAAGTTTTGCATCTAGACTCTAACCAACGACCAAGACCACTAATTGGACCCCAAAAGACATGAAATGGTCTTTCTAGACCTTATTACATGGAAGAACATCAAACAAAACCAAAATGCTAATTTTGAACCTACTAAACCTAGGGTGCTCTTGCACTAGAATAATACTTTTATTTACTAGTCCTTACCTAATAAAAAAGTATTTTTATTTGTTTGTATTTTTTATTTATGCTAAAGGCGTATCCTATTTGAGATGTATCATCTCAAATTGATGAGGAACGGTTGGGATTTGCACAAACGCAATGCAAGACGATTAGTTTATTCCTGGCCATCCTTGACAAAAAAAATTATGTTGAAGGTGTATCCTATTTCAGATGTATCATCTCAATTTGATGAGGAACGGCTGGGATTTACACAAACACAATGCAAGACGATTAGTTTAATCTTGGCCATCCTTGATAGAATTTAGTACACGACTGTGACAGCTAACAATAAGTTTTAAATTGCCTACTCTTCTACCGCCACCTTCTCTGATTAATTGGCTTCTCTTTACATCAAACTTCAATGCTAATAACTTCATTCTCAGGTACTCCTTGCCACCTATGTAAGTCTCTTTTGCCAACAAATTCCTTCATATGAGATTATCTGCAAATTATAAATTTGTTGGTTTTTCTTCCTTGTTCACCATTTCTTTCACTCACCAAGCACATATTGCCGACTTTTATCTTGGTTGCAGTAGGAAGACTTACTATCAAATGGACATTACAAGACATGTTACACCCTAATTGTATAGTTACTATTTGATATTACTGCATAGGGTAAAATGATTGTAAAGAGAATTTTGAAGATGAATAAAATATGATGTACCTTGTTATCAATGCAAGTGTTTTCACATTTGATAATTGTCTCATTTAATGTTGCTTCAATTGATGTTATGCTTGGTGAAATATTGCATTATCAGGTTATTGAATTGTGACTATTCTAACTTTGGAGATGTCTATGCATATTGCTTATGTTATGAACAATTGACTATTGAGAGCATGTGTTAGTGGATGCAAGTATATGAACCATTCCTCCACGCGGGGGGGGAGTATCACTCGAGAGAGGAGCTCGATTGGGTAACCGGTAAAGTAAACTAACTAAGCATACACACACATCACATTAGATTCAGTGAACCGAGTCAGTTTGTTCGGGTTATAGGTAAGTCATCCTTAGCTTGTATGACCTGCATTAGGAGTCTTCTTTACTTCTGCATGCTTTGCGAGTGATGTTTATCTTGTGATATTACGATTATATGGATAGGTCAAATGTAGGTGGAAGTATGTTTATATGTATGCACATGTGTGTCAAGAGGATCTGATGACACATATATGCATATGTATAGAGATACCACACGTACACACCTATTAATATGATGGTAATGTAAATAGATGTAAGTGAATCAGAAGTGGACATATATACATATATATAGTATATGCACGCATCCATATGTATATACATATTGATACAAACGTACATTGGCAAATGGATATGCTCATACAGATGCATTGATATGGTATACCTGCACATACGTGTACATAGAGGTATATACAAGTATATATATGTATATTATTGCCTTCTGAATTAGCATATATATATATATATATATATATATATATATATATATATAATTCTCATCATTAAACTATGGAAATTGAATTAATTTTGAATGGATCAATAAACTATAGAAATTGAATTATGTTTGAATCGATTTAATATTATCATCATTCGACTTTGGAAATCAAATTATTTCAAAATCGATATAAGTCTTATCTTTTAAACTTTGGAAAATCGAATTGGGAAATAAATCGAAATGACTTCAAAACGCATATTGGACTTTGGTTTATACCAATATGGCTAAATATTTGAATTTGAAACAAATACGACACTGTGTGAAATCATGCATCACTTGGTTATGTGTGCGCAGGGATAAAAACCACGAAGGTGTTTAAATCCTTTGACCAAGTCATAATCTAAGGCAAAGAATAAATCCAACGCAATAATGGAACTTTGATGACTCAGCTTGAAAGCTAGTCGACATAGGCTATGTGTTCATGAATTACAAATGACTTTTTCTTTGAATTATGAAATACCTGACATTTCATGAGTTTAGCGCCACCTCTATGAACAAATTTTGTAGGTGTTGATTTGTAGATTTCTCCATGTGCTTTTGGAATTAGTCTTCATAATGCTGGTAGAAATGGAGGTTGACTCACCCTATTATTTGTTGAGTATGGCATAGAATTGGCACCACCTCCTGGATTGAAAATGTCAATGGTAGTGGTGTCAATTCACATGCCATGACAGTAGGAATTAGATGCTAGGTTGATGTAATGATAGAGGATTCACAACTCAACTTGACAAAACTCTCAACCAAATTTTGTTGTCCTTTCAATTAGGACTCACCTTCTTTCACTAAACTCTTCTTTCAACACACCAAAATAGAGAACAAGGCAACAAATCACTTATTGATTCCTCAAAACACGTTAAACAACTTCAATTTGACTGACTCAACGCCTTTCAACAACTCATACAATTCTAACATGTAAACTTTCAAAACTAGCCAAATCAACAACTAGGCCCTTTAGGCCACATAAACAAACAACTTCAATTACCCAAGCCCCTTTCTATTTCCCAATAACAAAAACATGTGTACATATACTTGCTACAACATAATTAAACCATTTCCCATTCTTTACTCATGACATTTCATCATACTTTTATGCTAAACCTTCATTTAAGACTTCCAAAGAAAACTATCATAAGACTGCCTTGACAAGACAATCAACAAATAAGGCCCTCAAACTCTTAAATTCACCAAACCCTATTTTGAAATGGTTCAAAATACACCTTATCACCTTTTAAAAACAATATCCTTCAAGAAGCACTCAAAAACCACAAGCAAAACTCTTTAAATCTCATTGTACACAATATTTTACAGATTTTTTCATAGTTTTCAGAACTATGGCATCATTGTTTCATATGCTATCCTTAATATTTCGGTCTAAGACTTTAGAATATGGAAGAACATGCAAAATTACACCTTCTCACCAAAAATTAGGATTTTCCACCGTTTGAAATTGAAGATACACAATTTTTTGTCTTTGGTTACCCTAAAACAAGGTTTTGGCCGCTTGGAGTAATTTCCCCATAACTTTCTCAAAACTAAATCATTTTTCATGAGACCAAAAGCAAATTAAAGTATACTCTCAGGGCTATTACATACCATGGAGGAGGAAAGGATTTATACTTAGAATTTGGCCATACAATGGCCTGAAACTATGAAATTGTAGAAAATTAACAAAAAAACTGAGAATTTCTTATTCATACATTATCCTCTAGCCTTCCTCGAAGTGTGTAAGGCTACATCATGCCTTTATAAAGACTATCCAACGCCTACAACTATCTCTTTAACTACTTTGTTTCTTCATATTCCCCTATTTGTCATTTTTTGCATTTTTACAATTTTGTATTGACAACAATTTGTCAATTTTTGCAACTTTTAACATTTAATGCCCAATGACCTTAAAATGACTATCTTGACCCTAAAACAAGCTTATTATGGTCACTTAGACCTTATGGCAACATAAGATTATTGATTCCAATACAAAATCCTAAGATTTCCTCATGGAGGCATGAATTTGCAAGGGTGCACTTGCATCATGGGCACACCATAAATAGTTGCCCAACACTCCTAATTTACACTTACTCATTTTCATTTCATTCACTCACAGCTTCTCGTTATTCTTCATCAACCTTTGCTATTTATCTTATATGTTTAGTCTGCAATTACTGATTGAACAATATAAGCAACCATTCTTCATAATTCTGAGTGACCATAGTTTTCAAATAGTGTTCACATATATGTGAGTTACTATTGTTTTGTAGAGAAACGTACTCTACCCAAGGAATACGTCATTCCTGCTAGTAATTTCTAAGAGTGGGAAAAAAGGGATTTCTGTGAGGAACTTGTCATTTTTGAGATATTGGGAATTAGTACAAGGAGCTAGATTGAGCTTTATTTTAAGGCAACTTTGTCATCAAGTTTGGGAAAGCATAAACAAGCATGGGATATTCTTCTACTATTTATTTGAAAGAATTTGTTATGTTGTTTGAAAAATATATCTTTTGTTTGTGCATAGGAAGTGAATATGTTTATCTTTTGAAAAAGGGAAAATTCTAGTTATGTTTTACATGTTTGTAAAGAACTCCATAATAGGAGAATGTCGTTTGCATTAGATATTATTTATTAGGCTTGATTGATTGCAAGAGTCACTTGAGCTACACTAGCTAAGTTATTAAGTTATTTAGGGAAGCTTGTGTTACTCCTAGGATAGATAATCATGTAAGGGAGGAGGCTTGTGGACTTGTTATTTATATTCGTTTCAAGTAGACTAAATTGTTGTAGGTTAGTCTGGGATGACAAATTATCTAGTGAAGGACCATACCTATGCATAGTGTAAGATAGACTTAAGTCAAATCGGCCCTGAGTAGTGTATGTGATAGATGACTCTCCGTCGTTTACTGAATTAAAACACTTTGGCCAAAGTAGTGCAATGTACGAGACTCCACTTGGATTGTGTGATGCTTGAGACTACACTATTAGTTCACTGTGATCCATTATTACATGCTAGTTTCGGATTGTCGGATTGCAAGTTCTCGTTATGTAGGACACACCACTATGCTCAGTTACTCTACCAATCTCTTCGTTCGAAGGGAAGGTCCATCTATCGAATGATAGTTGTGCGGGGGACCACATTAAAAGTCTGTCGTTGGCTCTAAAGCCCCTGAGTGATGCTTCTCCTCCATAGCAAGTGACAAATGAACCAAGATTTGAAAGGAAATGAACCTAGACCGTCTTACTACTATTTGTTGAAAAGCTCCATGAGCTATGTATGTACTTGTATGTTTTCTTACTCTGATGTATATTAAAAAGAAAAAGTATTTCATGTTGAAATATGTTGTATCTATTTTGGAAATCATTAGTAAAAGAAAATAATTTTTTTATTGCAATGGCTTATTTACTTGTTACCATTACTTGTTTGGTGTAAAATTAAGAAATTTTTACTTTATGAAAGGGTTAGGTCGTTATAAGACATTTTTGAGCTACAGAGCCCAGCCACGATTCTCAGATCTTCCTTTTCCTGCATGATGCGGAGCAGTGAGGCAAACCTTCTCACAATCACAAATTAAGCAAACTCAAACTATCTTTCTGCCCTCACAACCCTATCTCATCAAATCTTCACAATTTCATCCCATTTGCCTTGTAGCCATACAAACAAATAAATTTGAACATATCTTCCCAAATACACCTCAAACCCACAAACTATTTATCATTTCAAATGCCCTTTAAGGCCAATTTCAACATATCCAAATTGTACATGCCTTTGTTTTGGAACATCAATCCCTAAAATGTATTGGTACATTGAACAGGGGCTCAATTAGCCCTCTTTTACACAAGTGCTCACTAAACACCTTCTCAACCCTAAATCTCCATTGAGAGACCTTTACCAGACTCTAAAACTTCAAAATCAACAATCTTCGGCCATTGAAACACTTCCTAATGCAACAAAACACAAAAACCTTGTTCTAGGCCATTCTAGGCTTGAAACAATGAGGGTTTAATGAATCTAACATCTCCACACCTTTGTTCACTCTTCCAACACCTCAAACACATCCTAATATGTCTTCCTATGCTATTCCAACCTTCACAAGTCTCTGTCCAAGGGTTTTCCAACCAACCCTACCCTCTAACCATCAATTCCAACACAAAAACTCATGAAAAACAACTAGGGTACCAACTTATCTCCTCCAAAACACCTTCCTTGCTCATGGAAACTACACCTACAGGAGCCATTCCACCAAGTTTAAACCAATTTCACTAGGTGGAATGGCTTAGGGACCCATTTTGCACTCTCAAACCCCAATTTCTAAGTTATAGACCCGCCTACAGCAAAATCACAATAAAATCTATGTTTCTTTATGAAATCAACTCACACAAATCCCAAAATGCTCCTAACACATGCCTTTAACCAATTCAAAGCATTTTTAGTCCAACTCTTCAGACAGACCCATACGGGGGTTTGGATAGCAAGTTTACCAGAAGATAACACAGAAAAGAGAGTTTTTCTTATTGATTTCTCCAACCAAAACTTCAACAGGGAACTTACAACGAGTTATGAAGCATACGTAAACTTTTCCCAACCCAAAACCAACTAACCAACCGACCCAACTAACATTTAAACTTCAAATGACCGTTGGTCTTCCACATAGTGCCTTTTTGCAATTTTTGCATATTGACAACATTTACAAGACTCAGCAACTTTTGCAAGAATGACAACAAACTTGACAACCTGACCCTAAACCAACTCAAAATGACTTATTACACTAGCACTTGCACCAGAGGGGGTGCAAGGGTTACGCCGATAGAAACATATATAGAAGTAAGCATGGGAGTGAAGTGCAATTTAAAACTTGTACAATATTGTCTGTATAATTTTTCAAAATCTTCGTAATACAAATTTGGAGATATAGCCAAACACCAGTACCACAACAAACAAAGCTTTAATCTCACAACAAAAAATAAACATTAGCAAAATAAAATGGTTGTATAACCATCTCTTTCACACAATAAAGAATTAAACATACAATTTGTTCAATGTTTGGGTTGAATGCTGAAATAATTTTAGGCCACAAATGATAAAACATATTGTAAGTACAATTACTTGAGGAACTCAATTGCATTTAAGAGAGCAGTACAACACTTCATTATTTTTCTCATGAAATATTCTTTCACACATTGTACAACAACCATCAGAGGAAGATGAAGCAGAGGAGGATGAGGATGAGGATGGTGATGAAGAAGACGAATTATTTCTAAGAAAAAATACTGTCTTTGTTCCAGATGTAAGGAAACAAGCTGGTGAGCATGAGCTATATGAGGTTCAATGTCATCTTTTTTTATTGAATCACGTCTGAATGTCTTCTTGACTTGTAAAGCAAATTGTGATGAATGAGTTGCAGAAACACATTCTTTGCAGAGAGGACCACTTGAAGGACAATCTTTACAAAAGAAAGCTAGTCGCTGAAAAACACAATCTATGTCCTTGCCATTTTATTTTGGAGATCACAATGCTATATATACTCATAAGAAGCTACCTCTGGAGAAAATTAAAACACTTGAATCAATTTATATACAATCTAATACTAAATAAAGCAATATTTGTAGCAACTTTAATTGTGTTATGCAAAATTTACAATGTGTTTGTATTACATACTTGTATATATTTTTGACACGAGGCAAAGTGCCTTGTCCATAGTATATTGGACCTTACATTTCTTTTAGGGAATTACAAAATAGCCAACTATGCATAAGTCGGTAAAAGTCGTAGTTACATGGTTAAAGCACATACTATATACACATTTACAAAGAGAAAGTGTATTAGACATCATTCAAGTAATTCTAAAATGCTTCTTTTATGTAGACAGAACTGCCTTGTGCGTAGAACTCATCTACTTTCATTACATGAAGGAAAGTGCAGAAGGAACCCAACTTCTCACAAGTTGAGTGGAACTCATGTATTGTTATTTCCATGACTCAATGTCACAATCCTTCACACTTTGCACATTTCAAACAATGGCCTTTGCTTGTTGTAGCAAGTTAAGGCAGCTAACTGTAATGTCATTCACAAAATCTTATATGTGGCTTGTAGAAGTGCCATTCCAACTGATCAATGGTATTGAGTTAATTGTTGTAGCAAGTTAAGGCAGCTAACTGTAATGTCATTCACAAAATCTTATATGTGGCTTGTAGAAGTGCCATTCCAACTGATCAATGGTATTGAGTTAATCGACAAAATTGGGGACCTGGAACTACTCGATATGTCAATATTCTCATTGGGTTGATGTGAATTGTCCATTCCTAAATGAAATTAAAATTTTAAAATGGTAAACAATATACTATATGTGTAGTGATGTATAAGTATCTGTGGCTTGCCTTTTGGAAGATGACAATCTTGATCATTAAATAGAAACACTGTTTTAAATTATTTTACTTTACAAATGAATACCTTTAACTTGCAAATATAAACTTTACTCTATCAATCTTGAAGTAAACATTTCTTTAAAATTTAATCTCCTAAAATGTGATAAAATTTATACATAGAAAAATAATTAGAAGTTAAAATATTAGAGAGTACATTTTTATATGTGCATAAAAGATACATTAATTGATTTACAGTATTATGCATAGAATATATTTTTAAGATGACAATCTTGATCATAAAATAGAAACACTATTTTAAATGACTTTACTTTACAAATGAATACCTTTAACCTGCAAATATAAACTTTATTCTATCAATCTTGAAGTAAACATTTCTTTAATTTAATCTCCTAAAATGTGATAAAATTTATACGTAGAAAAATAATTAGAAGTTAATATATTAGAGAGTGCATTTTTATATATGCATAAAAGATATATTAATTGATTTACAATATTATGCATAGAATATATTTTTTTTATGTATGCAATTTTTAAATACAATCTTGATTTAAGGAACTAGTGATTTGTCTTCAAGCTACCATTTCTTTTTGTGAATTTTGTTTCATATTTTAACAACTAGGCAATTTGACATCAATATTGTAATCAAGATGCAATAGTTATGTCAATTGTAATTTATATATAATGTATTTTAAATTTGAAAGTAGCATTTGGTAAATGGATAAGCCAAGATTTTATAAAAGAACTTAAAAAATGTTTATTTGCATGCTAATCTACGATAATGTCTCAAAATTAAATAATTATTGGAAAGGGATGCTAAGTGGAGCATAACTGTCATCTATCATTGAAAACTAAATCATTAATAATGAATTGTTCTTTTGAATTTATGGATAGAAGTTTGGGTTCTCCTTGGATTCACTCGTAGGTGTGGTTGTTTTCCTAATGGAGTGGCAAGTGTTTATGATAGAAATTGAGTAAAATAAATTGGTGCCACACTCAACATACGTCACTAAAAATTGTTTAAGGCTACAATAATATGGAAATGAAAAAGTGAAAAGAGACTTGGATGCTCTCTTGAGAGTTATGTTCATTAAAAATATAACAAAATCTAATAAAATATAATAAAAAATCTTTACACAATGTGAAATAAGTTTGAATAAAATATCTAATAAAGTAGGATAAATAAAATATAATTAAAAAATCTTTACACTATTTTTGGTAAAATTGACTAATAGAGATAGAATATAACAAAACCTAATAAATATAATTAAAAATCTCTACACTATTTGAGATAAATTTGACTAAAAATCCAATAAAATATAATAAATAAATTTCAATTTAATATTTTTTCCTATTTTTATTTTAATTTTATCTAATCTAGACTTGTAAACATATCATTTTATCTATTTTTTAATAAATTTTCCATATTAAATATTGTATATGATACTAATTCAACAAAAGAATAAATAAATGTTTCCTCATTATGTCATCCATTGTCATAAGGAACACACATACTAATATACATGCAATTCAATTGTTTTTGTTTATAAATAAATGAATAATTAAAATGATAATGAGAATTATAAATCAATCTTAAAATCTACGACACCCATCAAATATAAATTGGGATTAATGAATAATTGTCATCAAGAATTGATTCAATTCTAAGTAGTCATTCAAACCCTATCTACATCAAAGCCAGTAGTCATTCAAGTATTAGTGTGCTACAATAGCATCTTGAGGATCACGAGGTTCAGGTGTTGAAGGCAAATCTTGCAAAGAAATCAATACGGTTTTCAAGGATAGAGCTGGGCTCCATTGGTGTCTTAAGATATCCAAGCGTATTGCACCATTTTGGGTGCTAATATTGGGATGCCAAACTTTTGTTATAAATTGCATCTTTGGGGGTTCAAATGGATACCCATATGGCAAACGAATGTCAATCTGGAAGGAGCCCTCTTCATAAGGGTTGTCCATGGGGCCTACAATTGTCCCACACAGATGTGACAAATCATTTTAGTATATACGAAGGCGTGGTGGTATATACGATAAGTTGTGCTCTACGGGACTATAGGAGGAGTTCGGTGTAGAGCAAAAATGAAAGCACTGAAGAATTAAACTGTTAGATGGTAATGTGAAAGGCATTATTGAAGGCGAAAGGAAGTGATATAATGACACGAGGCAATTATCCGTTGGAAGAGAGATGGACAAGTTGAAGGACGCTAGTAACACGTAGCACAATTGTAAACAGGTGGTGATCGCTCATGGTTGTAACATCTTTTTATGAGTGGGTGTTGTTTAAATCTTGTTGATTAGCCACCTCTTTTCCAAAGATTTGAGATTCTTCGCTTGCTTTATCCGCACAGACGGGCTTCTACGATCTGGTTTGGTTTTCTTGGAATGAACGGTAGACTCTGTAAGAAAAAATAAGGATTGATTTACCACGAGTCTAGTCAAAGAACCGAAAATACAAGAGAGAGGACTGGAGCGGGAGATGCTAGTGTAACAGGTTTCTTGTATTTATTTTTAAGCTTTCTTGTTAGACTTGTCATATACCTTTTATGTTGGATGTTTAGCATCTTGGCCGTAATTTTCATTTTAATAAACATTCTCTAAAACCCTCACCCAAACCTTATTTTCAAGTTGTAGCTCACCAAATTAGAGGAGTGAAAGGTCAATACCAGCGAGGAAGAGTTTGGAGGAGTAAAAATAAATAGCAGCGGGGATGCATTGCTAGGGGGTGTTGGATTTGCAGAGGGTTGAAGAGGGTTGAAGAAGGTGTTGGATTTACATCATTCTTAAGCCTTTTCAACAAATCCATAAGGCACACCCCTGCCCCCCCCCCCCAGCCGATTGCTTTTCCTCAATCAAATTTTCAAGTCGTTTCTAAACAGTGCTCAAGTCAGAACTGTATATTCTTAAGAATCAAATATTTTGTGCTCTTCGGATTACATCACAACCACCATAGCAATTTGCTTTTCCCAATTCAGTGTGTAAATGTTAATGGAAATTTCTATTTCCATAAGTTAATTGGTAACAGGCTAGAAGAATGCTCTGAGCTTACAAGAACTAATGATCATTCATGAATATAAAATCAAAATAAACATGATAGTAAAAACAAGGTTTCTTTCTCAAGAAAAAAACTTGAGGTTCCTATCAATCTATATTTATAATAATTAACTTCATTTATTAATAGCCCAACGTCTTTTATATCCTCTGCAATTCATCTCCTAATAATGTACTAGAATTTTAATATTCTTTACTTTTAAACCATATTTAGAAATGGTCGAATCCATGATCAGAAGATGCTTGATTATTCCAATGGAATTGAGAGTTGCATGGAACCTAGTTAATAGCTGCCTGATTCTTTAATAAAACTGTCATCAAACTTATTTGTTGTGTTATAATCTTCAATAGCTCGCCGTAGACACGTTTTCCGTTGGCATCTGTGCATGATTTTTTACCACCGCCACGTCTCCGAAGCTTAGAAAATCATTTTCTTTGGCTTTAGCATTTATGTCTCAGTCAGGCCACGTGCTGAGCACTGAGTCAAAATGTATACGTTGGGAAGAAATAAATGTATGCGCTAGGAAAAAAAAAACACGGAGATATTAGTAATTTATATCATTCTTTTAATAAAGCATATTTACTTTTATCAATCCCTCTTTATGGCAAGGAAAATGTCAAATTAATATTTTTTTTTATTTATTTGGAATTTTGTATAAATGAATGATGCAGATTTACCATTTTGCGAATTCCAAAGTTTCTAAAATGCAGAGAATTTTTACGCTTTTTATACGCATTAGGTTTTGAGTTTTTGTCTGGATAGTTTTGTAAAGGAGGAGCCGGGTAATCGACTCTTTAAATGTAAAGAAAAATTAAATTTATTTTTTGGCTGCACTGTCACATCCCTCGTTGAAAAACAGCAGACGGTTCAAAAGCCCTCACCCTTTCGTCATTTTTCACCTTTTTTCCTGACTCTTTTTTTTCTGGTTTTCAGCTTGGTGGTTTCGGCTCATCCAAACTCTTCTTCACTCGTATTATTTATCTTATTGACCTTTCACCTCTCCAATTTGGTCACCTGTATGCTTAACTTCAATTATTACAAAAGATAGGCCTTTCAATTATAAATTAAACAAAGAAATATGCAATAAAAAATATTAAAATAAAATTATCTTTATCTCTTGGTAAAAATTATCTATATCTCATGATAAATGAATTACTTTCACTCCTTTGATTTGGCGAGGTGCAGCCTGAAAATAACGATGCCATAACATTAAAACCTAAATTGCTCACTATTAGGATCTGACCGTAATTTTCATTGGTAACTACTTCATTGAATGTAAGTAATCCCCTTCATAAAACTCTTACTGATGATGGGCATGAGTTTAGCACAGTTGCAAGGGCTGGGGATTTTGCTGCTGCATTGCTAGGGGGTGTTGGATTTGCAGAGGGTTGAGGAAGGTGAGAAGAAAAGTTTTAGTTTATGTGCTGCGTGAAGAAGATGACAATAAATAGGTTTGATTTAGGAGGCAACGGCGTATTTCTCTTCCAAGAGGGTTAGATAATGTAAGAACGTAGAAGAATGTAGGAAGGTAACACATATTGGAATATAAGTAGTTTTATGCTAAAATAAATATGATTGTAGGAACATGTGAGTAGCAATGGAAAATTAACTAAAGAGAATAAATATTGCTGAGAAACAATGGCGGAAAGTACCATGGATTGTTCTAATGCGTTTTGTTGGATAAAAATCCCTGCTGCAGTGTCCTCAGTTTGCTTCCAGTCGTATCCAAATTTGTACTACAGTTTCCCCAGTTTTCTTGCAGTCGCTCTGCTTCGTAATATATGTTGAAAGGTATCTTGTTTATAGTAAGTGATTCATTCTTTTTGGGCGGTGGCGGTGGTAGGTATACAATAGTATAGCAAATTGACGCACACTGAGATAGTTACTACTCGAAGGGACGTTTTAACACCGCTGGAGATAAGATATTTTACCTCCTTAATTCCCCTCAAACAGTTGTATGTTCAATTGTTTACCTCAGTAAGTTCGATGCGACTCTCCCTCGACCAAATTCAATATCATTTAATGCATTTAAGATATGTCGGCTGTCTGGCAGTGTTGCCTGCAAACTAGGAGAAAGCTGTTTTCTGGTGATTTAAAAGCAGTTTCAGGCGTGAGATAGGTTTTGTCTCAAAGTTCCCACAATATATATAGCCTATCGGCTAATAAGAAAGTGGTCTATTATGACCTTATTTGCTTGTCAAAAGACTCAAGCTCCAAAAACCTAACCTAAGACCTTATTTTCATGAAATTGCTTTGGTGCGCCTGCACCACTGCATTTTTAGGTTGAAACCCTCAAAACTACGCTCTTCCTTGCTATTCATCTTGAATGTGTGTAGGAGTGCAAAGATTTTCCAGAAGTTTTCAAAGCTATCGAAATCTGAAAGTACGGTTGTGGAACAAGCTTGTATTCATTCTTTATGTAGGTTTATTTCGTTTTGAAAGGTTTTAGGTGTCTTTGCGTTGCCAAAATTAAAGGAAAAAAGAAGAGAGGAGTAGGATTGTGTGGTAATAGAAAGCACCTCAAACGGTAGGGATAGAATCACAGAAGAAAGCTGAAATAGCGTGTAAAGGAAAGGCCATGGCAGTAGTGAGTAGCATGCAAATTTTGATGGTAAACTACTGGAATTTCAGAGCTAAGTGCTCCATTCACAAGGTGCCTAAATTACATATTAATTTTGAGTTTGTTTTACATGGTTTTGCTATACACACATATGTTCTTTTTTATTTGTGTAAATGTGTACAATTTCTATTGATATACAGAAAAAATACACATGTATATATCTTTTACTATGTTCCCTTTAGAAGGAGAGTTTTGTGACATGTAATAGTTAGCAAAAGACAGTCTTGCTACAGTAATAAAGAAAAAAATTGATTCATTGAAAAGTATACAAATATTAGAATGCTATTAATGCTTTACAATAGTAATGTTCAAAATATCATTTGATTTTTTCAAGAGAAACATACCAGTTGAGATCAGAAAAACAGTGCTCTATACTTTTATTATATTGATCATACACTCCAGCTCATTGAATACGAAAGACATAGCACTAGAAAACTGAATAGAACAGTATTACAGAAGGAGAAAAGTGTGCTGGCAGCTTCCAAACCAATACAGCAGCATCCAACGTCCACTTACAGAGCCTCTCCAATAAAGCTACATCCAGAACAACCTAGCACCGTACAGGCCAAAAAAAGTGTTTTTCAATAATGAAAGCCTTTTTTATTACTCTACAACTGCGTGGAGCTTTTTAGGAGAAAGAATTAAGATTTGTCATATCACATTAAAATTGCCACCATTTTTAGCAAGGTATTTACATCTGTCATCTGTTAGAGAAAATTAAATAGAAAAAGAGACAGTAAAAGCAACAACTATTCATAATAAATTTCGGTGGAAGATGCTATGTTTCTTCAAAAACATGTTGTGGTCTCACTTAAGCATTAGTATCTTCAGTATCTAGAAGCAATTTTCTGCATGCTTCCGTTGTGATGGGCAAAAGTTTGAAGGTATTCATGCACTCCTTCTTTTAGAGATATGCAAATCTCATTGTATGATTCTTCATCCTCATTTTCTTGGGTTCGAAGTGGTGGTATTAAAGATATTATTTTAGTTTTGATTGATTTAGTTTCATTGGTGAGATATTTGTGCTTTAGGCTTCTCTCAGAAATTATTTTTAGAAGCCTTCATCAGATATTCGTGAGATATTATTCATCAGATAAGATGGTTTCTAACATCAGTTGCGTCAAATTTTTAACCAAACTGCTCTGCATGACCTAATTTTAAGTAGGTATGCTTGCATTTAGGCCAAACTTCTGAGCCAAATTAGTATCTGGGACCTGTCATATAATACCCTTTTAAGATTTATTATTGTTGTGTAAAACAAATTTGTAAAGCAGGCTAATATTGCATACCTGTTTATACAATTTTTTGAAGCATTCTCTCTCTTAAGATGATATACATGTAGAATTTTTTAATATTGCTTACTTGCCCATACTTGAAACATTTTCTCTTAAGATGATATACATGTAGAATTTTCTTAGAGTTAAAATAAAATTTCCAAATTCTTTGTTTTTAAGATCCCATGAGATGTGTGTTGGAAATGAAAAAAAAATTTCCACATACCATGTTATGATTTTGTCTAACTGATTATTGCTTTCTAAATGTTCTAACTACAAATATCTATCTAATCTGTCTAGAACGGTTTCACTTGTTACTTCATTTAATGCACAATAATTTTATATGAAAGTCTGATTGGAAGTGTTTTTGTTTGGTGCCATCTATTTCAGAGTCCTTTTAGGCTGGGACTGTCCAATCTAGAGTCTTTCAGGTTGGGACTATCTGTTTACAGTGTTTTTGGATGGCACTAGTTGTTCTATCTTGAGTGTTTTGAGGATGTGTTTATTCTATCTAGAGAGTCACTTTACGAGAATATGTGTTTTACCTTTGCTTAGGGAAGAACATACACACCCCACCAATGGCCAATTAGCTTGCAGTTTGCTTTTCCCATAAAAACTACCTGTGTTCTAGATTTCTTTTTAGGGAACTTTCCATGTAGTTGCTTCATGGTGGTTCTTCAGATTTTTGAGGTTAGTCTACCTTTTTTGAACTAAATAAATTTGCTAAAGAAAAATATTTGCTTA
The DNA here is from genome assembly GCA_007258455.2 of Sequoia sempervirens. Taxonomy (NCBI): domain Eukaryota; kingdom Viridiplantae; phylum Streptophyta; class Pinopsida; order Cupressales; family Cupressaceae; genus Sequoia; species Sequoia sempervirens. The sequence goes on along the minus strand of VDFB02256605.1, from coordinate 29,835 downwards.
GAGAACCATAAATTTGGGAGTGTTAAAGATAAAGCCATCTGTCAAAAAGTGTACCAAAATTGTCCCATGCTTGAATTTGTGAGAACTGCTTCATATTTTTTTAATCTATCAATATAGACTGGTTAAGTATTTTAATTAGGTTTGTGCAAAGTGATTCTTAATTTAGCAATTAGTAATCTGATCAAGTTAATTTGAATGTTGTTGCAGGCTAGTGATTGATATCCCTAGAGGTACAAACCCAAGTCAAGATCCCTACATTTCATTTTGTTGGCACTCCTAAATGACGATTCTTGTATTAGAGTCATCTTTGATTTACTATTAGACTTATTAATTTAAATATTAGTCATATGTGTAGCGCAAATAGAAATGAGTTGAATATTTATGGTTGCAGGCAAAGAGGCGTTGGCCTAGATGGAACCTAGACCTCCAATAGGCATCCAAAGGTGTGAATTTGCACTATATAAGTAGCAAGGTCCCATGGTGACGGTGTAGCCTCCATAGCAGCGCAACAATTTAGCACCCATGCATCTGTTGCACACTAGTGCCTTGGCTTTCCTATTGCTTCAGTTTATTTCAATGCCCATAAATAGCTTGGTGTAATGTTGTAAAATCGCACCCCTTACAATTTCACATACATTCTTGCATCTACTTTAGTGTCCACTCCCTTAGCATTTGTGTAGGCTCATTTTAGCCCCTACATCAACCTTTTTCCCTTCTCGGGATGCTTCTGACTCCTTTTCAGCAGCTACCCTCATGCGTCAGCTTTGTGTCAAAATTTGTGCTTTTACCGTTCTCATCATTTTGTAGTGTGATGTGTCTGGACACTAGCACGCCGCACAGACGTCTGCGGCTGCATTAGCGTCCTATGACATTTCAATGCTCAAACGGCCAATTCCAAGCATGTTTGCCACTTGTCAGCCCCTTTTGTCGGTGGTAATGGCCCGAGACACCTTGTAACCACCTAGGAAGTTTCTTTTCCCTCTTTAAAAGTCATCTTTTCAATCTATTTTGCTCTCCTTGGGTTCTACCTTGAACTCTCCTCTCCTTTCTCACTCTCTCTCACTTGCTACAGCAGCACTCTCAAGCTCTTACAATGCTCTTGGCAACACTCTTGGCTCTTGCAACTCTCTTTGTCTCCCTCTTTGGCTTCCTTAGGCCTTGCAGTTGATATCTCTCTTGCCTTATGCTTGCAAGCATCTTGGGATTTCACACATCCCCTACCTATTGCATCCATATTTTGTGATATGGGTTCTCCTCCTCGAGCAAGGTTTACTTTTATCACCTACATCTGGTGATATAGGCTCTCCTCGAGCGGGGTTTGCTTTCATCACTCATCACGTACTCTATTTTTCTCTATCTATCTAGCTGTTCGTGGAGGTGGGAACACCAAAACAAGGGTTTGACTAAGGAAAATCCCTATACAGCCCCAACATTTTCCCCAGATCTTACGCATGCAAGTATTGAAGATATTCACGTCCTAGAGGCTTCATTACTTGGGTTGTGAGAAGTTTCTATCTCTTATTATCTCACTCTATTGTTTACTTTACTTTATTTCAGTTCTATTGCATTTTGTAAGTTCTCAGCAATCTGATTGTTAGTGATCATTTAGCTATTTTCTGTGATATTCTTGTTCTCTGGTCCGTACAAGACACAATGTGTCAGTGAGACGCCAGCGCGCCACACTGTCGTCCTTAACCCGCATTGTCGTCCTTTGGCCGAGAGCTCGTCAGTTTGTCCAGAAAACCTTTGTGATTTTCTCTCTCTGACTCTAGAACTCTCGCTCTATTCTCTAAGATAGTTTAGGGCAGTTCGCCCCTTGGGAATCTCTTAAGAATAAAGAGACTCATGAGTAGCGAATCCCTCTTCTCTACATTTTGGTGAACCCGACATGAACACCCCTATATATATATTTTGATTTGTCCATACCATCAAAGTAGACGTAATGCGTCGACCTTCGGCCAACTTGTTTATCTGTTATATATTATCTTTAACTTACTATATTCAAGATGAATTTAATATCCTCTTTTGTTAGTATAGTATCCGATTTTATTCAAAATGTTAATGATGTTCCATTTCATGCATGTGATGGTGACATGGCTTTACCCATGTCACTTTGTACCTTTGAGCCTTCTCATGAGATTCCTCTTGCTTTGAAGGATACCTTGTTGCAAGAAGATGAAATCATTGATACCTTTCTTAACATTACTCTACCTTCTCTTCATTCCAATGCACTCTCTTCTAGAAATGATGCATTAGTGAATGATGGATCTCTTCTTTGTTCCAATACACTCTCCTCTAGAGATGGTGCATTAGCGAATGATGAATCTCCTCCCACATCTGATCCTCCCCAGGTCAATGTTGAGAATATTTCTTCAAATGATTCTTCTACTAGTTGTGATGATTCTATAAATGTAATCTGTCTTTGCTGCCCCTCAAAGGCCTAAGAGACCAGTCATTTATTTGACTCCAGCTAGTCCCTCTCCTAAAAGGATTTGTACCATTGACGATGTCCCATTCGATAGCGCTTCTTTTGATCTTTCTATGGCTCCCTCTTATAGAGCAGTAGCCCATACTTATAAGAATAGAACGAATAAACAACCAAGTTGTCCTTCAACACCTAACCTACCACTAAAGCACCCAGTGATTACGATCGTTTCAAGCAACTCCATGTTACTCTGGCTAAGATCTCATTGTGGGACTTGCTTCAATCTGCTCCGGTTTATCAAGGTATGCTTCAAGAAGCCTTGCAAAAAATCCTCTTGCCTACCTTTGCTAGGCTGATGGATGTTAATGCGTTGATGGCTCATATTCGTGCGGATTCACCGAATATCACATTCTATCTACAAGAACTTCCACCTCTGGAAGTGCAAATGCAAGCAGATCCTCTGATGATCATAGTTAACATTAATACTCTCGGCATTAGGCGTACTCTCGTTGACGCTGATTCAATGCTCAATGTGTGTAGCATTGATCTATTGCCTAAGATTAATATTGATTCATCTTCTCTTAATGCTTCTTCTCTTGTTATTCGTAGGTTCAATAATGTTGGTCGTCAACCTTTAGGCATGATAGTCTTTCCTTTGAGGTTGGGACCCGTTACTATACACACCCTTGTATATGTTATGTCAGAAAAATTACCATATAACCTTCTTCTTAGTAGACTGTGGATTCATGCTATGGGTGTAGTGTCGTCTTCCTTGCATAAATCTATTATAATTGAGTAATCGCAGTCAGGGCTGACCCTGAGGCCATGCACTTATGTGAGATGGCAGTTGCTGGTCAGGTTTTGGTTGTTCCTACTCCTATTCCTTCAACTTCTTCCAATGTGTCGATGTTTATTCCAGCAGTACCTACTACAAAGGATACTCTTGAGATAGATGTCCCTAAAGAAGATCCTTCTGAAGCAAGAAATATTAAGTTTTCTCTTTCTATTTCTCAAAAGAATGCATGTCTTGGCGATGATTGGGGTTCCTTAGGCTTTACAGACTCCTTCGTTGAGGAACATAAAGTCAACCCAATCCACTCAATCCTTCCAATAACATCATCCAAACCCACTATCAAAGATGATCATTCCTCTGCATCGCTGGGTAATGTGAATGCAAATTGTAATATTCTTAATGTTGATCCTCCTCCTTTTGAGAAAGATGATCGCACCTCTATTAAAGAGGCTATTGCTGGAATTCCTATCAAGAAGGATGATGGTGATCCCATAGAAGAGTGTGATCCCCATTGCTGGAATAATGCTCTCTATGAAGATCCTCCTCCTTCTCAAGATTTGCAAACACGTTATGGCCCTAGCTTTAAGCTTGTTTCTAAATATGGCTACAGGCAGTGATAAATTTAAGAAACCCCCCTCAAAAAAATATATAAAATCCTAGCAAATCTTTCATTTTTTTAGGAAAAAATATTAATTTATATTGGCGAACCTTTCCTTTCTTTCAAAAAAAATATTAATTTTATTGGTGATTTTTTTTACATCACTAAAATTTTATAGAAAATTTTGGTGAATCTTGAAAAATAATAAGAAAATACATTAATTATTATGGCAAATCCATCCAATCTAAAAATAATTCTCATGGAAAAGTAGGTACCCGAGGGTGGAAATTATTGATAGGTTTAAGGGGTAGACTATAATATTTGCTTACCACCATTATTTTAAAATATAATATAATGACCCTCATTGTATTAGATACAAGGTAAAATGTACCCATGATCTATAATTCTCATGGAGCTCGAAACAACTTTTAGATCATTGATCTAATGACCCTCATTGTTCTCTGCGAGGTAAAATGTACCCACAATGTATAATGCTCATGAGACTCGAAATTGTGGGTCCCATGAGAATTATAGATTGTGGGTACATTTTACCTAGTAGAATACAACAAGGGCCATTAGATTATATAATAAATCAATGGTGGAAACTAATGATTAGAAATATGGACCTAAAACAACAAATAATTTTGATATAATAGTGGCGAATTAATATAGATTTCTACTATAATTTATAAAACTTAAGCGAATATGATCTTATCATGTATTGAATATTGTGGCAAATTTTTGAGTTAAATTTTTAAATAAAATAAATTCTTTGGCGATTTAAATAATACTAAAATATTTTTTTGTAAAAATGTGGCGATTCAAGTCATGTTATAGCTCAAACTATTAGCCAATTTTGGATTCTCGAATTTCAACTATCAGCCAATTGGCGAATATTAGCCACTAAAAAAATCATTGGCTATGGGCATAAAGGTTGTGGGTGTAGCAAACAAGGCATTCAAGTCCGTATAGAATGTGCACCTCGTAAGCGTAATTTGGGGCTTGGTTGCCCGAATGAACAATGTAAGTGGGAACTGCGGTTGAATGTTGACATGGTTTCCACTCAACCTCTTTCTCTTGAAAAGATTTGTGATGCATTACCGGTTATCTTCGTGTCTTCTTGTGAGCAGTCGAGTCTTTCTCCACAAGAGAAAGGGTTACTCCCTGCTCCTCATTCTTTATCTGAGCAAGAGCATATTTTGTTGTGGCTTCTTAAAGCCCGCTTAATTACTCTTCCTTCTCCATGTAAGAAATTTCATAAACATGATAGAGAAACACATTCTTTCTGTGTGTACCATCGAGTGCCTGGCTATCTAGTGAATGTAAGGCCTTGAAGAATAAAATACAAAAACTTCATGATTCAAGTGCCATCACTCATTTATTTTCTAATGCACCTGCTTCTTCTTCAAATGATAAGTGATATCGAGGTCTACCTCTATCCTTTATGTTCTAAGTATCTTGCATGGTTCTCCTCTCCTATATGTTGGGGGCAGTGATAACTTGTTCTCGAGATGTGCATCCTTTTAAGGACCCCCTCTTTTCTCTGTCTTTCAAATGGAGCGTCCCTTGAGTGCCCATTTTTCTTTTGAAGGGTTCCCGAGGGACCCCCTTTGAAAGCTTTTATCTCAAATGAATCCTATGGTGTCTAGCTTGGGGGCATCCCGACTAGACCTATTTCATATCTTGGCGTCTAGCTTGGGGGCAACCTGACTAGACCTACCTTTTATGTGACTATCTTGCAACGCAACTTGTCGTAGCCACAAGCTTCTCTAATCGGTCTTGCTCCACAGGACCAAGAACCTATAGAGCTCCTTTGCATCAAGATTATCTAACATATTTAGTTTGTAGATTAACGTGTCGCTTTACAAGTGCGCATGTGAAGCTGCTTTCTAATATCATTTTGCGGAGTCCCCTTTCATTAGGCTTCCTTCATGAGAGAGTACTTGGGGGAATGCCTTCTTTGCAGGTCTGAAGGCCTGTGAAGCACTTTCATCTTGCGGGATCTGTTCATCATTGGTTTGCGAGCCTCCCATGCAATTTGTTCAACTCTATAGGAGAGAGAACCTACAGAGCCTTTTGTTCACCTTTCGTAGGTCTGCGGATTTGCGGCGCATTTGTTTACCTCTCCTTGGGTCTGAAGACCTGTGGAGCCATCTCTCTTGGAATTTTCATTCCTTTCTAACTTCTCCATCTCTCTCTCAAATTCTCTCTCTTCTTAATTGTGTATATCGGATTGAATATCTGCATCTTCTTCATCCTAAGTATATGCTCTCTCTCTTTGACATTGGTTGCTTCCCTGACTTTTGGGTGCATTCTTCTCTTGAAGCAACTGATCCTTACATTCTTCTCTCCATTTAAGAATTCTTCTATATATGTGTTATGTTTTAATTTGGGGACGACACATACTACTGAGACAACCTTTTACATCGAAGTCTCTTTCACTTTGCTGACTCAAATACTTTACTTTTGTGTGCTTGTGTGTGTGTGTTTATATCTTCTAACCTCATGATGTAATGGTTTTTATGTTCTAACATTGTTGTCTTGTGCAGGTTTTTCTTGTCTAATGTGTTTGTTTTGTAGGTCTTTAGCTTGGGGACATGCTTCTTGCATTCAAAGAGTTTTTTGCTTCCTCTACAGTATCCTTTTGGCATCATGATGTTATTTATGTTTAATACATTTCCTTTAGCATGCATATTAGTGTAGATTCATATGCCCACTAAAGTGGGGGGGAAAATGTAATGTTGTAAAATTGCACCCCTTGCAATTTCACATACATTCTTGCATCTACTTTAGTGTCCACTCCCTTAGCATTTGTGTAGGCTCATTTTAGCCCTTGCATCAGCCTTTTTCCCTTCCCAGGATGCTTTGGACTCCTTTTCAACAGCTACCCTTGCGCGTTAGCTTTGCGTCAAACCATGTGCTTTTATCGTTCTCGTCGTTTTGTAGCGTGATGTGTCTGGACACTAGTGTGCCACACAGACGTTCGTGCGCCGTGCTAGCGTCCTATGACATTTCAACACTCAAACGGCCACTCCCAAGCATGTTTTCCACTTGTCAGCCCCTTTTGTCAATGGTAACAGTTCGAGATGCCTTGTAACTGCCCAGGAAGCTTCTTTTCCCTCTTTAAAAGTCATCTTTTCAATCCATTTTGCTCTCCTTGGGTTCTACCTTGAACTTTTCTCTCTTTTCTCACTCTCTCAAGCTTGCACAACTCCCTCACTTGCTATAGCAGCACTCTCAAGCTCTTACAACGCTCTTTGCAACACACTTGGCTCTTGTAGCTATCTTTGTCTCCCTCTTTGGCTTCCTTAAGCCTTCTAGCTGATATCTCTCTTGCCTTATGCTTGTGAGCATCTTGGGATTTCACACATCCCCTACCTATTGCATCCATATTTTGTGATACAAGTTCTCCTCGAGCGGGGTTTGCTTTTATGACCTACATTTTTTGATACGGGTTCTCCTCGAGCGGGTTTGCTTTTATCACTCATTGCGTACTCTATTTCTCTCTATCTATCTAGCTGTCCGTGGAGGTGGGAACACCAAAACGAGGGTTTGACTAAGGCAAAACCATATACAGCCCCAACATTTTCTCCACATCTTATGCATGCAAGTATTGAAGATATTCACGTGCTGGAGGCTTCATTACTTGGGTTGTTGTGAGAAGTTTTTATCTCTTATGCTCTCACTCTACTGTTTACTTTACTTTATTTCAATTCTATTGCATTATGTTATTTCCCACATTCTGTAAGTTCTCAGCAATCTGATTGTTAGTGATCATTTAGTTGTTTTCTATGATGTTCTCATTCTCTGGTCCATACAGGACACCAGCGCGTTGAGACGTCAGTGCGCCACACTGTCGTACTTAACCCATGCTATCGTCCTTTGGCCGAGAGCTCGTCAGTTTGTCCAGAAAACCTTTGTGATTTGCTCTCTCTGATTCTAGAACTCACTCTATTCCCTTGGGTAGTTTAGGGCAGTTTTCCCCTTGGGAATCTCTTCAGAATAAAGAGATTCACGAGTAGCGAATCCCCCTTCTCTAAACCTGGAACCAAAAAGCATTAGCCTAGGTTGCAACCTTCCACATATTAGTCATGCAAACTATAGATCTATGAGTGTTGATGTTGATACATATATTATGTACAGGGTGTGACTCTAGCTGAAGTTAAATACGTCTAAATTTTATCATGCTTCAATGGATCAACAAGGCTATGAGCTTTTCTTTTAAGTTTTTCTTGTAATGCATATTTTCCCTCTACGATTTTTCTGTGAGGAGAAGCATGATCATGAGCCCCTTAGCCATAAAATACATAATAGTGTGTGACTTTATCTATAGGAAATAAAAAAGTTCTTGTAAGAGGTGATCCCAAGAGAAGGTAAAATCTGTGGGAGCAAATTGTTTAGTAGAATTCCCTAAACATGTGTAGTCATGGCTTGGATACAAATCACACAGTCCACATTGTCAACTTGAATCTAATGGGTGGCAAATTGTTTAGTAGAATTCCCTAAAGCTGTGTTGTCATGGCTTTCTACGATCATAGACTATGCACAAAATGGATGGTATCATGTTTCATTTGCAGGTGTATTTTTTGAATAAACTTTTGAAGTTAGGAATTATATCAAGTTTATCAACAAAATATTTACATGGTTCATAGCTCCCTATGTCAATCCATGAAAGTTCATTTCTTGGCACAAAATGAAACAAAAAGTTCATAGCTCCCTATGTCAGTCCGTAAAAGTTCATTTCTTGGTACAAAATGAAACAAAAAAACTAAGGATCATATCGTTAAGCATATCACTATAACAGATGATGTCCACCCATAATTGAAAATTCCATTATTGAATACTCGACAAAAAACCACTAGTATTTTCTAACCGCATCAGTTGTTCCTTCCAACATAATAGTGAGTATCTAAAATAAATGTGTGTTTATTTTCTAAAGGATGGTTGCAGCTAAGTTCCTTTGTCATAGTAGGTCATAAATGATAAAAGGGAAAAGAACTATAAATACAACTAAAAATGTCCTCTGGGCATTTAAAATAAGATAAGATTATGCGCTAGCCTTTGAGCATACTAGCATGCAAAGACCTAACTTTATTTAAGTTCACTTAGGGTGGGGTTCCATGGGGGACTTCAGGATCTATTTTGAAGGAGCAAGGGGTCTCATGAAGCAAAAACATAATTCATGGGACCACCAGCTTCCATAAATATAGGAGCTTAAACTATGCTACAAAAATTCAAGGGACCACTCCGTTTAAAATAATCCTAAAAAATCTCAGCAACACCCACTAAATTTTTTTAGGAAGCCCCCTCTATGGGAGCCTACCCTTACTTATATTCTAATAATTATAAACATAACTTGTGCAACAACTTGCTAGAACATTACTGCAAATACCTAGTCCACGTTGTCTACTTGAATCTAATGATTGGCACTTCTCAACTCAAACTGATAAAATTATGTGGAAACAATTTTTTTAGTATAATTCCCTAAAGATGTGTTGTCATGGTAGACTACACAAAATGCATTTGTTTAAAACTCCTTGGAAACTTTCAAGCAAATGCAATCGACATGTATAAAGTCAATCTACAAAATTTTTGCCTACCTTCTCCTTCATTTTGCCTGAATAGGAGCTCCATAATAGGGTATGGTATCTATCACAACATAATGGAAGGGGATTTTATAGATACAACTTTAACTATTAATCTCTCTTCTCTCAATATCTACTCTTTATCTCTCTACTGTAAACATAACATGAGCCTATTGGTAATGGAACATGATTATCTTCCTCATTAAGAGTTTTTGTTTCAATCATGTATGGATCCTTTTAAGAGGATTAGGTGACTTGAAACTATCACTACTCCATTGAAACCTTAACAAAGATCATTTTCTAAATGACCTACCAATGACCTCATGCAAAAAATGACCAATTTTTTTCCTAATTGACCTTCCACACCTCTTCTAAGTACCCATTGCACACCAAGGTGCAATTGCTAGTTTTAATTCTCTAAATATATCTTTTTATATTTCTTTATCTCTCATCCATTCCTCTTTCCTCTCCCTATCTCTTCCTTAATATTTCCTCTCCTTTTTACTTTATATTTCTTTTCCTTCTCACTTTCATCTACTTTGTCTATCTCCTATCTACTTTCTCTATTTATCATCCTTTCTCTTTCATGTCTCTTTGTCTTTCTTATTTTTCTTCCTTTATTTCCCTTTTATTCTTTCCTATGCTCCATGGGGTTTCGGGGACGGGGAGTACTCGGTACGGCGGGACGAGTTTTCGGTACGGGGGTACTTTTGGGTCATTTTTTAGGGGACGGCAAGGGACGGCTAATAAAAAAAAATAGGGAATTTTTTAAAAATATATAGAAATTTCAAATGTTCATAGCGTAACATTGATAATGCATTCATTCTAGACATTTGTATAAGCTTAATACATATCATTAGTCTTGAATTGAGATTTCACATGAGAATCAACAAACAAATTAACAAAATTCAAATGCTTTTCATTATTAATTGATGTGCACACATATCATATAAAAGTCTGATAATTATAACCAAAATGCCCAAAGGCTCCATGTCTCAACTATGAAATGACATGCTAACCATAAAACTAAGAAAATATATCGTTGTCCAAGGTCCCTAATCAGCAGAAGGTAGGTCTAAATCAGCATCACCCTCACCATCAGAGCTCGAGTCTAAGTTAGTGTCAGTGTCCATGTCAATAGAAGGATTTGCCTCAACCAATGGAACCCCAACCAATCCCTTATGTGCATTCTCCTCAATTTTCATAGCATCTTTGGAATTAACATCCCAACGTAAGGCTGGAATCTGACGATACTGACTAGTCTAGGGATCCTTCACTTCACAAGCCAAATGTAAAAATGAGTTGCTTTTTCTCATTTTAGGGCATATATAAGACATAAATTAGGTTAAGTGGCATGGGGCGTCCCTTGTGGGCCCGCCCATGCCCTTTTTTCATTTTAAAAACATTAATTTTTTATAAAATATGTGTTTTTTTTTATGCTGGACCGCAGGGTACTTCTAGAAGTACCCGGTACGGATGAGGGATGGCTGGGAAGTTTCAAGTACTTCTAGAAGTACCCTACGTCCCCTGCCTTTTGCCAAAAGTCCCCTGGAAGTACCGGGTACTTGGAGGGAAAAAGGGGACGGCTAGGGGACGTTTCCTGGCCGTCCCCGCGTCCTCGTTTCGTACCCGGTACGGGAAACGGCATAAAAACACAGGGGATGCGTCCTCGTGGAGCATAGATTCTTTCTTTATATACCTATCTTATGTTTCTCTACCAATCCCACCTACCCACAGATCCCTTTCTCTATTTATTTCTATTTGTATTTCATTCTCTCTCTATTCAAATACTTCTTTATATCTTTCTTTCCTTCCCTTCCCCTTTTTCAATTTTTCTATTTAATTATTTATATTTCTTCTCACTTCCTTAGTCCCCTCTATGTTAAATATTTGCATATTTTCGTCTTTTTCTTTCTATTAATTCTCAAATTATGTCTTCTTTTTCTTCATCCTTTTTTTTCCGTTATAGACCTATTTCCCTCTCTTTTTCATTCTCTTTATATATTTATAACTATCTATTTATTTGTCTCAATATATTTTCATGTTTCTCTCTATCTTTTATCTATGTATTATCCTCTCTTTCCCTCATTTTCTTTATTTATCTCTATCTCTATCTCTCTATTTGCTTCTTTTTTCTCAATTTCATTATAACTTTTATCTTTCTTTTGTCCTTTATCTCTCGTTCTCATGTTTTTTTCATCATTTTATTTCTCATTCCCTCTCTCTCAATCTTCTCACTTTGTATTTCTTTCTCTCTCTACTTTATCTTTGTCTATATCTCTATTTTTCTCTTGTTCTTTTTCTCTCCTTATTTTCTCAACTTCTCGTTTTTATTTCTTTATTTATAATCACTATAGATAATTTTTATCTTTTTCACTCTTTCTCCCCCTGTTTTCTTTTGTTCATCTTCGTATATCTTGTTAGTTTTAGGATCAGATTTAACAGAAAGCAGAAATACAAAAATAATGAACACAATAACACAACAAATACCCTAGGAAAACCCCCCTTCTCGAGGGAGAAAAACCCAGCAACAAATATATCTCTTATATTATAATTAAAAGAGCAACAATTCTGCTTACAACTAGGCCAAGTCACAAGGCCGATTTGATAAAATGTAATACAACACCTCTCCTAGATGCGAATGAGCCAAGATAATATAATGCCTCCTTTATTTGATCTCCTTGAATCAAAAGTCTGATCTGCTGTTAATTCGAACTCTTCTTGTGATGTGCAAACTTGTCTCTTGAACTGAATTGAATTAAATGATGAATGGGAGCCACCTTGTATATATACATAATGTGGTGTCTCTTGATGAAAGGTTGGCCTTGTCTACCAACCAAGGTGACTCTTTAATAAGTTAGCTATAACAAAATAAAATAATATATATTGCAAGTCGTCACCTTGCATTTTAGAATTTATTTAATATTTTTTTTTTAAGAAATTGTGGGAGAAAGAACTCCCGCCGCTACACATCAACACTCCCTCTTAGTTAGGGAGGTATCTTTCTCAATATCTATGTCATTGAATCTCTCAACATGACACCCACAATGGCTACACCCATTTGTGGAAAAGAGTTCATCACAGAGTCACTCAACGTGATATCGTCATGGAGTCACTCAACATGACGTCCACCATGGCTACTCCCATGTGTGGAAAGGAATATGTGCGCAAGTGCCCATCACGGAGTCACTCAACGTGATGTCGTCATGGAGTCTCTCAACATGACGTCCACCATGGCTACTCCCATGTGTGAATAAACAAAACTACAAAGGATTCATCACGGAGTCTCTCAACGTGATGTTGTCATGGAGTCTCTCAACACGACATCCACCATGGCTACTCCTAGAGGGTGGAAAGAACCACATATCTGTCTCAGAGATAGACAAGGGCTTTCACCTCAAATTTCTCTATCTCAGAGAAAAATGCATTACAAGGACTTTCACCTCATACTTCTCTGTCATAGAGAAATATACACTAACAAGGGCTTTCACCTCATACTTCTTCGTCATACAGAAATATACATTACAACAAGTCTTCATGATGATGTGACTCCCTCTGAAGCTAATATCAACCTCCTGACCTCCTCGTCGAAGGTTGCCTCTGATGGTATGTTAGACTCCCTTTGAATGTTATTTCCTCCTCTTCGAAGAAATTGATTGGCTTTAGAAAAAGAAACCTTCTAAATTGACTTTAGAACTTGGCTCCTTCTGAGATGTCCCTATGTCAATTTCCACAGAAGAAACAAGTTGAGTAGACCTGAATTTGCAATCTCGAGCAAAGTGACCATACTTGTCACACCTGTATCATTGAATGTGAGAGAAATCCTTCTTTTTTGGTTCTGGGGCAGAATCTGGTTCTTTGTCTCTATTCCTTTTTCTTCCTTTTCCTCTTTCTCTAGAAGTATGTGTAGCAAGAACTTGATTTTCTACATCATGATGGTTCCGCCCAATTCCTCTTGCTGCCAACCTTGACTCTTCTTGAATACAATCAGCTCCGATCAAACTTGGGTAACTTAGATCTCCCATTGATGCTTTGAATAAAGGGTTCCCAAGTTTGAGGAATACCATTAAGTGCCATCATAACAAGACCTTTGTCCGCAATTATATCCCCAATAGTTCTCAACTAATTTCTCAAATCAGCAATCTTCATAAAGAATGAGATGACTGAATCATGTTTATCCATTTTTACATGGTGAAGTTGTTGTCTCAAAGCAAGGGCTCTGCTGGTGTTGTTGATCTCATACAATCCTTTTAGAGTATCAAACATTTCTTTAGCTGTCTTCAACTTAGAGATGATCGGTACTAGGTGATCCATCACAGAGTCTATAATGATCTTTCTAGCCTTCGTGCCATTTTTCTTCCACTGGATTTTCTCAATATCCTCTGAAGGCTTGGGCATATTACTTTCCACAAAATCAAGAAGATCATTCTCCTCTAATGCAATAAGTACCCTAGGTTTCCAAGAGTTGAAGTTCGTGGCTCAATCAAGTCTATCTTCTAACTTGACACCGATCACCATCTTCTTTTTCCCCACAAAATTCACTTTCAAAGATCTACCCTAAGATCTGAAATAATTGACTTAACTGCTTAATAAATCTGATCAGATCTTTTCTTAGACCTGCGTTGATACCATGTTCGTTTTAGGATTAAATTTAACAGAAAGCAGAAATACAAATATAATGAACACAATAACACAACAAATACCCTGGGAAAACCCTCCTCGAGGGAGAAAAACCCAGCAACAAATATATCTCTTATATTATAATTGAAAGAGCAGCAATTATGCTTACAACTAGGCCAAGTCACAAGGCCAATTTGATAAAATGTAATACAACACCTCTCCTAGATGCGAATGAGCCAAGATAATATAATGCCTCCTTTATTTGATCTCCTTGAATCAAAAGTCTGATTTGTTGTTAATTCGAACTCTTCTTGTGATGTGTGAACTTGTCTCTTGAACTGAATTGAATTAAATCATGAATGGGAGCCGCCTTGTATATATATATAATGTGGTGTCTCTTGATGAAAGGTCAGCCTTGTCTACTAACCAAGGCAACTCTTTAATAAGTCGGCCATAACAAACTAAAATAATATATATTGCAAGTCGTCACCTTGCATTTTAGAATTTATTTAATATTTATTTTTTAAGAAATCATGGGAGAAAGAAATCCCGCCGCTACACATCAACATATCTTTATTTCATTCATCCACTTTATTTCACCCACTTTTTTCCAATTTCTCTATATTTTTAACTTTCTTTCTCTTTCTACATCTCTTTATTTCATTTTTTTTTATTTTTATCTCTTTTATTCTTTTTTTATATTTTTATTTCTTTATTTGTCTCTCTTTTCTTTTTATCTCTCTTTTGTTCTTTGTTTGTGACTCTTCTTTTTTTTCTCTCTTTCATATCTTCTCTCTTTTTTTGTCTTCCCTCCTTAGTATTATGTCCTACTATTTCTCTTTCTCTTTTTGTATTTCCTTCCCCCCCCCCCTCCCTCTTTCACTCTTTCATTCTATCTATATTTCTTTAGATCTATTTCTCTCTCTTTTTTTGTATTTCCTTCTCCCCCTCTTTCACTCTTTTTTTCTATCTATAGTTCTTTAGATCTCTCTTTCTCTAATATTTCATTCTTTTTTCGCTCTTTCTACTACTACTATTATTATTATTATTATTATTAAAAAGCTCGCCACCAAATTATTATATAAAGGCCCCAAGGTTCGAATACAAAATTATTGACTATTGTGTTGAGGTCGCCTATGATAACTCTTCCTTGGACCAACAAATCACAGTAGGCAAAGCAAACCTTACTCAAAAATATTGCTACTAAGTCGGCGATAGATCAAGAAGTTAGTTCGCCCAAGCGCTCATCACATTTCCCCAACCTATCACTATTGCACTTAATCAATCAAAGAAAGGTATAATTCCCCATCTATATTTCTTTAGATATCTCTTTATTTAATTATATATTAGTATTTCATTCTTTCTATTTTTTTTTATTATTTTCCCTAAATTGTCTCTTCATCCTTCTCTTTATGGCTTTATCTTTCTACCATTCTCTCCTTTCTCTCTCTTAAAACCTTTATTTCCCTCATTTCTCTTTCTTCCTTTACGTATTCCTTCCCTAAATCTATGTTTCACATCTTTATTTCTCTTCTCTTTCTCTTAGCACATCTTTATTTCAATATCTATTATTTATTTGGTTGTCTCTCTCTCTCCATATATATTTATATCATTATACTTTTTTATATTCCTTAATCTCTTTCTTTATTTATATCTATCCTTCTTTATATCTTTATATTTATTCTATTTTTCTAAAATCTCTTTTTCTTTTCTGATATCTATCCTTTCGTCATTTAATGTTTTTTTTTCATTTTCCTTTGTATTTTTTTTATCTTTATTTATTTGTTTTTGTATCTCTCTCTTCCTATCTTTATATTTCTTCGCTCTTTTTTAAATCTCTTTTTCTTTTTCTATATCTATTTATCTCACTCTTCCTTTCACTATTTAATGTTTTTATTCTTTTATCTTTATTTATTTGATTGTCTCTTTATATATTTAAATCATTATACTTTTCTATATTCCTTAATCTCTTTGTTTTTTTTGTTTTCTATCTTTACATTTCTTTTTTTTCTTTCTATATCTATTTATCTCACTTGTTCCTTTCACTATTTAATGTTTTTTTTCATTTTCCTTTGTATTTCTCTTATCTTTATTTTTTCTCATCCTTTCCTTTTTCTTTATCTCTTATTAGATTGTATTTCTTTGTTTGTCTCATTCTCTCTAATTTTTCTCCATATGTTCTACAATCTTCTTCACATTTTATGTTTTTCTTTCTTCGTCGTTCTTTGTTTGTCTCATTCTCTCTAATTTTTCTTCGTATGTTTTACAATCTTCTTCATCTTTTTTGTTTTTTGTCTTCATTTTTTTCCCTTGTGTCTTTGTTCTCTCTACATTTTTATTTTTATTTTCTTTCTTTCTATATATCTATCTTTAATTATTCTCTTAATCTCACTTCTTTTTCTTTTTATCTCTTTCTTTTTTTTTTCTAAGCTCTTTCTTACTCTCTTTATTTCTCTATTTTTTATTTCTTTATTAATTTCTAAATTCAAACTTTATCTCGCTTTTCCTCTTTCTTTATCTTCATCTCCTTTTTCTCTTTCCCTATTTTTCTCTTTCTTTATCTTTTTCCCTTATGTGTCTTTGTTCTCTCTACATTTTTATTTTTATTTTCTTTCTATATATCTATCATTCATTATTCTTTTTTTATTTCTTTCTTTTTCTTCTAAGCTCTTTCTTACTCCCTTTTTTTCTCTATTTTTTATTTTTTTATTAATTTATAAATTCTAACTTGATCTCTATTTTTCTCTTCCTTTATCTTTATCTCTCTTTTTCTCTCTATTTTTTATCTTTCTTTATTTTTATCTCCTTTTTTCTTTCTCTATTTCTATCTATCTCTAGATCCATAGATCTCTTTCTCCTCTCTTCCGCTATCCTTCTCTATTTTTTTCCAATAGCTAGTCATTCTCCTAGTTTCCTTCTCTTCTTTCTCACTTTTTATCTTTCTCCAAGTTTTCCTCTATCCATGTGAATCTCCCTCCATTTTTTTTTTCATTTTTTTTTTCTTTCATTTCATATGTTTTTTCCCCTTTCCTTACATCTCCCAATTTTATTCATTAAATGTATCTATCTATAGATGAATATTTATTTTAAACGTGTATCTTTTAATTTCTTTCCCCTTTTTTCCCCCTCTTTTCCTTACTTCTAGCTTCCCCCTTTCCCTTGGTTTAATTTCTCTCTGAAATTATTTCTATTCTTTTCTTTATTCTCTTTCCATTTCTTGCTCTTTAAATGTATCGTATCTATAGATGAATATTTTATTTTAAACCTGTCTATATTTTTATTTCTTTCTCCCTTTTTTCTTTTGTTCTCCTACTTCTAGCTTCCCCTTTTGCCTTTCTTCATTTATTTTCTCTAAAATTATTTCTTTTCTTTTCTTTATTCTCTTTCTATTTCTTAAACTTGTCTATCTTTTTATTTTAAAGCTATCTATATTTTTATTTCTTTTTCCCTTTTTTCTTTTGTTCTCCTTACTTCTAGCTTCCTCCTCTGCCTTTCCTGATTTATTTTCTCTCTAAAATTATTTATTTTCTTTTCTTTATTCTCTTTCCATTTCTTTCTCCCTTTAAATGTATCTATCTATAGATGAATATTTATTTCAAACTCTTCTATCTTTTTGTCTATATTTTTATTTCTTTCTCCCTTTTTTCTTTTGTTCTCCTTACTTCTAGCTTCCCCCTTTCCCTTTCATGCTTTATTTTCTCTCTAAAATTATTTCTTTTCTTTATTCTCTATCCATTTCTTTCTCTCTTTCCCAATCTTCATTTCCTACTTTCTCATTCCAGATCCCATTGTCTATCTCTCTTGCTTTGTCTATTTCTTTCTATTTTTCTATCTTCCTCCCCTGTTTCTTTCTATCTATATTCATTTTTTCTCTCTATCTCTCTTTCCTCCCATCTCTTTATTTATATTCCTCTCTTTTTCTTTCTTACCTTTTTTATGTCTTTAATTCTCTCTTTCATTCTTTCTTTAGCTTTTTGCTATGTCATGTTATGTTCATTCATAGAGTATAAGATACAATTATTTATTAATCTACCTTCTAATACCCCATATGAATTCACCTTTCCAATTCTCAAACATGCCCTTTTACCATGTGCCTAGATTGCCTAACTTTGAATGATATTCTCTATTAGAAGCCTTCTTATATTTACAAAATTGTGTTGTACTTGATATCAGATTTTTTACATCTAATCATGTCTACAATTAATACCTTCGATGAAAACCATCCTAAAACAAAGTAATAGACTTCAATATGTTAGATGAGTAATCCAATATGCCCTTAAAGCCCTCTCTTTGACTCCTTCAAACCCTAAGCATCTTCAATTTCTTTGTTAAAGCCCTCTATCATTGTTAAACCTATATTGGAGGCATGTTTGCAGTCTAAAGATTTTTCTTCCTTTTAAGGATGCATGTTTTCCTTCTAAAGGCAATTGGACATCATCCCCTCTATCTCTCTCTTGGCAGCTAAAATTTCAAAAGTTGTTGCTCCCTTTGTATTAGAAGTGAGTGAGAACTTTCCATTGCTCAAATTACAAGACTTTGGATAGGTTGGGTTGGACTTTAGTTTCAAATTACAAATTTGGTTCTTCTAAGAAAGTCCCCTCCCATATCATATTGAGATCCCACAATGAGAAATCAAAGGGGTAGTTAGGTTTATGCTCTATGTCAGGTTATATGGGTTTTGGCCAATTTTTATCATGTATTTGAAGTTTTACACTTTTATTTAGAGCTCTCTTTGTTCAAATAATCGATGTTATTTACACAAGAAGTGAAAGCTTCAATAAATAGATTACAAAGACGTCGTTTCTAAAAGAAACAAAAGTTAACAGAAGACAAAAATAAACTAACTAAAAATAACTAGATGACCATTAACTAAACAAATCGAAAGATATTATACTAATACCCTCCCTTAATGGTCATCGTTCTAACTACCCAGAGAAATAACAGAGAAGGCTACCCCCTTCTTAGAATGCTTATGCAACAAAAGACAAAGCATGCCACTGACTCTGTCACCTGAGATGAATTTGCCACCAACCCTCCTAGAAACTACAAAACTTTTGGAAAAGACCAAAACTGATCAAAAAAATCCAACCTGATGTTGGGTATCAGAACTGTCCCTCCCTATAAGTAGGGACACATCGAGAATAGCTGCCATGATTTTGAGGAAAAATCGGCAAACCCTCCAAAATGAGCACGACGCTCCAGAACAAACTACAAGAAGACAAATGTGCAGGAGTTCACCCCAACAACTCTGGGTGTCACCAAAACAAACTGCAACAAACCATGATTTTTGAGGAAAAAATCGCAAAACCCTTAAACTAAAGTTTACAAAGCATTGCTTTTTCAGAAAACGCATTTAAAAAATGCTCAGAAAAAAAAAACGACCAAACCCAATGAACAGGGCATGAGTAGAGAAAAGGGTGATGACTTCCAAAAGAAAACGACACTGAAAAAATACGTGTTTAGAAAACGCATGTAGGAGGTCGCGTTTTTTTCCAAAAGATCGCCCAAAAACGAAAATCAAAAGCCCACGAATTTTTCAAAAGCAAGGTCATTGATGATTTTTTTTATTGCACGAGACGTGCAAAGCAAACAAAAGGAAAAAAAATCAATGCTCGGAAAAAATTTCCCGTCAACTGAACTGCTCTGATACCATGCTCAAATAATCGATGTTATTTACACGAGAAACGAAAGCTTCAATAAATAAACCACAAATACGTTTCTAAAAGAAACAAACGTTAATAGAAGACAAAAATAGAAACTAACTAAAAACAACTAGATGACCATTAACTAAACAAATAGAAAGATATTATACTAATACTCTTTTGGACGTGGCCCTAATAAAACCCACTTTTAATTCATCCCAAAAACAAAAATTGTAACATAATATACTATTAGCAATCAATTTACCTTCTGAATAGGCTATAAGTAAAATAAGAGACACTGTGCAATCAATTCCTACCTTATAGTTTTAGAGTAGAAAGTGGCTTGAGTAGAAACTAATATGAAACAAGGACTAACACACATTAGAATTTGCAATAAGTGACAGTGTCATTGATTTTTGCGTGAGGCAGACAAAATAGTTATAAACTTATATCCTACTGCAAGAGCTTTTGAGCAACAACTCTACAATTTATACTAGGCTATCATTGGAGTATTGCCATTAATTTTTTAGGCCCTAACATATTACTAAGCTTACAAAACAAACAAAATAAAAATACAAAATAAAGAAAAAACAAAAACCATAGCAAACATTTACCACTCAAAATTATCAACACTCAATTATGCAACATACAATTTGAAAAAAAAATCGTGATGGAAACAAAGAGCTCTCTAGGCACTCAACCCCTAGCCGACACGAGATCTAATGTTGGTGGCGATGGGTCTGCAAATTGGGTTGAGGGTGCAACGAATGAAGATGAAAATGCATAGGATGGAGGTTTGGAGGTTGCTAACAGATTTGCTAACGTTGTTGAGGGTTTTGGCCTTGGAGGCTCTGATGAGGGAACGGATGAGGAGAATTTCCATGCTCTTGCCGACTCGGAACTTGATCCCTATGATAGGTCTGCCTTCATTCTCTTTGAGGATGGGATTGATAACAAGTGGTTAAACAATCCAGTTGATGAGGAAGATGAGCTCCTACTTGATATTCTTTTGGAGGACCGTAGGAAGTCACACGAGTGTGAGATTGTTGGGAAGAACAAGGAGGATGGTGCTCCTTTTTTTGGGCTGCTTAAAGGCTTTCCTTATCACTCTATTCCTACTCAACAGGATTCCAGATTGCAAAGTGTTGGACTTGACTTGGATGCAAATTTGGGTGCGTCTTTGGCTTCTAGGTTTGAAGTTGTGAACATTGTTCAGACACCTGTGAAGGATCTTAGCTCTGGGTTTGGTTTCGTTAACCTCCCTTTGTCCTATGACTTCTCTAGCGAGTTAGATGTTGCAGCTTCACCTGTGGATTTGGATGTTGCTAAGGGACCCCTCCCTGCATGTGAGGGGGATGTTGCTACTAATGTCTAGAATAAGGAGCAGGGGTTCTCTATGGTCTCTGGCCTCTCTCTTCAGATTCCTAATGTTATGGTGGAAAAATCTATTGTTGTTGTCGATAATGCTCTTATTGGGAGGTTCTCAAGCCCTCGTCCTAACATTGAATTTTGTTTGTAGTTGGGCTCTAGTTAAATGGAAGGCTTTTGGTCTATAGCAAGTGGCTGCGATGCCTAAAGAATTTTTCCTTTTCTTCTTCCAACTCCTTGAGCAGAGTAAGGGTGTTTTACTTGGTGGACCTTGGTTCTTTTGAAAATCTACTCCATCTGAAAAGTTTGACTGTGGAGTTTGTGGCTTCTAAGGATTGCTTCGATCAGACCCCTATTTGGGTAAGACTCCTAACATTTCCTTTCGAATTTTGGGATGAAGAAATCTTTCGACGTAATGGTAATTGTCTTGGCTCCTTCTTAGTCATGGATAGGATCACGAAAGACATGAAATGCTTAGTTTATGCAAGATTTTGTGTTTTGGTTGAATTTGGTAAAGCTTCTACCAAATAAAATTAAGATTCGTTCCAAGTAGGGTGTTTGGGAGCAGAGTACTTTGTTTGATTCTTCCTCTTTAGTGTGCTCTCATTGCCTTAGAGTTGGTAACTTTCCCACTCTTTCCAGGACTTCAATCCTTTGAAGACTTGTTCTATTGGGAAGGCTTCAGGCTTCTTTGTTGTTTCTCCCACTGAAAAGTTAAACTTGGTGAGCCCCTTGGCTAGGGAGTTGGATGTGGAAGATCATGTTAATGTCCTAAGGAGAAGCCCCCTCGAGGATATTTTTTTTCCTATTAGTATGAATGACATTGATTCATCCAAGATTATTGAATTGACCCATTTAGATCAAGCTCCCCTTATGGGCTCTTTGTTTGGATACAATTTCAAGCCTCTTTGATTGGTGTGGCTCTTCTAGGGGTGTGGCCCCTCTTGTCTTTTGGCCTGTTTGCTCCTAGTTTTTTTGGTGGCCAAGTGTTGGTTAATAGTTTTATGTTATGTTGTGGTGCTTCCATTGTTTCTCTGCTTTTTGTGAGGGTTTCAGGTGCCCTTCAAAACTTATTTCTGCTGTTTTGTTTCGTTGGAAAAGTTTGACACTTTGGTTGTGTTCTATTTCGTCGCTTTGTACAAGGTTTTGAGCCATTTCAAAACCATGCTTACCTTATCAAAAACATACAGTTTGAAAGTATTTTTAGAATGTTATAAACCAAATCTCAAGAAAAAGCTCATGCCAAGTAGTACTCGAGAATTATAGAAATGCCAAGCAAGCTCGAATACTAATAAATCAGGGTCTGCGGTGCAGCTACAGTCCCTGCCAAACACTGTAATCAATTTGCATTGATTTAGCCAATACTCAATTAGTAGTTACAAAAGGCTTCCATACATATTTTCAAGTTTCGATAAAAGGAAAATAGAGTGGAAATGAACACTAAAATTAGATATTAAATCCCTATGTCAATTAGCAATTGCAAGACAATATATTTGGCAAGAATTTCTTTTACACCATTGACAATAACTTAGTTTCAATAACCTCCCCTCTACATGCGTATACGTGGAAGTAAGAAATTCTATCCAATTATGTGTGTAACTGCACTAGAATTTTGTTATGCTCATTTCTATCATAGTTTTTGAGCTGAAATATTTAAGGATAAAAATTGAGCCCCCTTTTGTTTCTAAAAACAATTAGACAAATGTTTCAATGTAAATAGATAAAGCAAACAAACAGTTAATCTCATATATATACAATGAAATTAAAGATGCAATTCTTCACAGTGCACAATACTTGGTTTTGTCATTACTACACTGGCATTTTGTATTCAAGAATGTATGTAGTGGTAGCTGCTTGTCATGCCCCCGAAATTGCAGCCCTAAAGAATAATGCGTTGAAAGGTAAATAAATAAATAAAATAAATAAGAAAACAAATATTAATATAACCATTACAACATAAGGCTATAAATATTATATATATGTATAATAAATAATATATAATATAAGCAACAGCAAATATTATTATAATTATAATAATTATAACATAATGCTATAAATATTATATATACAACCAATATAAAATAAACATATATAATATAACTATAAGAAACAATTATAAATCAGCTATTGTAAAAGCAAAGCTGACTCAGAATTAAATTAATAAAATAACACATACTCTATGGGATCGTGGAATGGAAAACAACTATCATTCACCCAAGGAAGCGATTAATATTTGGTAGGGCAGCAATTACATTCTGCAGCACTTTACTGAAGGTAGTAGGCATCAATGAATGTTGAATGAGCAGCACCTGGTTAATATTAAGAGTAGCACTTAACTATAGGCAACAATTAATAAATGAAAAGTGAGTACTTAGATTAGTCAATGGTAATGCAGCGGCGCAGTGCACCTAGCTCAATTGGCTAAAGCATCTTGTTACAGGCAAGAGGTCACAAGGTCTCACCAGTCACGTGAAAAAAAAAATTACCAAGCACACTGCAGTTTAAAAGAAAAAAGTCACTAGGAATGCAGCGATTAAGGGAAACAAAGGATCATGCCTTTCTAATAATTCTCCTTTCTATAAGATGCATCATTTCTCTTAGACATGGAGATAAACAAGGAAAATGAAATCATTCGCAAAAGACAGTCAAGAAGAAATAGGAAGTGCAATATGGAAATAATCAGTAATAAATAAATACTAATAGTCTGCACTCAGAAAGGCAGCAGCCCATAAATATATTAAGGGACTAGTATCATGAAATATACATAAGAAGAAGATAGTTCACGGAAGATAAATGAAGATAAATGATAAATCACTAAAGGAAGTAAGTTAAATATAAATACATACACACACACACACATATATATAGGATATCTATATATGTGAATTAAATACAATTATGCAATAATGATTGCTTGCAGCAATTATTGAGCCTTATTTATAATTATGATTCTTTAATATAAGTATGAATAATAGATTCTTATTTGTTTGATTTACGCTAACGATATCTTTTGAATGTCAAGAACAGATCGAACAGGATTGAAGACATATCTGCAGGCTGATATCTACAGCAGACCACCTAGAATCACCATTGTGAATTACTCATCTAGATCAGTACATGCAGTGGATGTAACAATACTAATAATCAATTAATTATATTATATTATGAATTATTGGCTAACATTATTGCAGGGTTAAACTAGAGTCTATCAGAAGTTGTAATTTAATTAAATGTCTCTTACTTGGAAATTGTGATTTTAGGGCAGAATTCTAAGTATACCAAACAGGGGACATTACATTGCTACTTAAAAAGTAGAATTGTTCCACCTGATACTGTACCCTCTGTACCATTTTTAGTGTTTACCCAAGTTCTTGCTTCTAATGCTACCATTGCAACTCATTGGAAATACTTAGTGTATCAATGAAACAATTGTGTAATTACTACAATGAAATAGTTGTGCATTTTGTATTTGTGTGCATATGAGTTGATTGTGGTCGTCGCTACTTGGTAAGTAAAACTACTCCGCCTAATTCTACACCATTTATAAATTTGTGTACACCCAATTCTTGCTTCTCCACTTATGAGTGCAACTGATCTATTTTTTTCTGATCTATTTGTGTACAACATTAACCTACACCGCATAATTAGTTGTTGTCTAGAATAAAAAAGTTGATGAAATTGAATGGAGAGAGAAACCACAATTTGAATTTCAAAAATACTAAATTAAAGTTATACAACAATGAGCAAAATTAACCTAAACCGCACAAATAGTTGTCCTCTAGAACTTTGTTCAAAGCCATTTGTAAAGTTAACTTGGCTGGTATATTGATCCATCCAATCCTTTCCTTCCAAAAAAGGGGACTAGAGACATAACACCAAACTGGCCATAGAAAGCTTAAATCTAAAACAAGGTAATACCTAGAACAGACCTTGCATGTCCCTCATGTAGCAGTCTTCAAAGTTCTAGTAACAGCAATGCTGGAACTAAAGATGGGGAATGCAGCTGCAACCATCAAGAAAAGCAGGGCCATTCAGTCCAATGGTCTAGTGTACAATGTACACAAGCATACATACTCTATAATAAACCAATTAATTTGACAACAAACAAAGATGTATGCAATCTGATAAACAGGATGACTTTTATTCAATACACATGCACACATACAATATATTACAGCAATTACTTTCACAACAAACAGAGATGATGCCATCCAATGCTATACTGAACCAATTTTGTTCAACAGACGTACATACACTATAATACAGCAATTAGACAACAAACAAAGAGATATGCAATTGAATGCAATACCTGGACCAATTTTCTTCAAAGAGAAAGATAGCTGGAACAATTTGCTTCAGCAGGTGAATGAATCTGCAAAATACAATAGTGCAAGGCTCAACCCACAACTTGGACCAATTTTCTTCATTAAGGCACCTAAGCAAGTATTTTTGTGTTAGGCTCACTTTGACAGTGTCCAAACAAAAGCTTCCTTCCAGAAAACCAGTCAATGTACAATTCACGCGAAGCATCAATTCTTGCAGATAAATGAACTCTTAAAAAGAAAAAGCGCATAGAACCATGCACATTCATCTTTTTGTGGATATTTCAACAGAAATTTTATCAATGATCATGAGCATGAAACTCAACAAATTTCAGTAGTTAGTAGAGCCACTCCTACCTCATAACATGATGGAATAGGAAACTACAAGAAAAAAAAAAAAATCCCATTCACGCAAATGTAAAACTAGAAAGAAAATTAATCATATTTAGAAATCTTTCAAGTGAGAATTTTTCTTTTTTGAATGTCAGACTGTCTTTTCCTCATCAATTTGATTAACCCCCTCTTACGACATTATCTAAGCTTTGTTTAAAATTCAAGAGTACAAGGTGTTGCCTTGAACTGTTCTGCTACAACTTAGATTGTTTTCTAACTGAACTCACAAGTAGGAACATGACCATTGTAATACTG
Source organism: Sequoia sempervirens (assembly GCA_007258455.2). Classification (NCBI taxonomy): domain Eukaryota; kingdom Viridiplantae; phylum Streptophyta; class Pinopsida; order Cupressales; family Cupressaceae; genus Sequoia; species Sequoia sempervirens. The sequence continues at coordinate 3,834 of VDFB02256605.1, read as the reverse complement.
CTACCGCTTGATGCAGGATAAAAGTGAAGAAACTTAAAAACTCTTCCACAGTACATGCCACAGAGAAAATTATGCCTACATTCCCACAGAATCTAAATCTTCAAAAGCATAAACACATAGAACCATGCACATTTATTTTTTGAGGATATTTCAAAAGAATTTTTATCAATGATGGAATAGAAAACTACAAGGAAATTCAAATCCCATTCATGCAATGTAAACTACAGAGAAAAACTAAGTTACAGATGCAGGTGCAGATAAAAAAAAGGTGCAGCAGTGTAGCAAAAAAAAAATCGTACAGGTTCAAATACACACCCACACACACATATATATATACACATATTATGTACATGTATATATGTGTGTCCCAACATGTTATGTATGTTTTTATGCGTTTTTGTATGTTTCATAGGCGCGTTTTGTCAGGAGAATAGCTACACATATACATATATGTATATATATGTGTGTCCCATCATGTTATGTATGTTTCTATGTATGTTTTCATGCGTTTTTATATGTTACATAGGCAAGTTTTGTCGGGAGATTAGCTGCATCCAATGCATGTTACATAGGCGTGTTTTGTCAGGAGATTAGCTGCGTCCTATGTATGTATGTATGTTACATAGGCGCAATTTTTCAGGAGATTAGCTACGTCCTATGTATGTATGTGTGTATGTATGCATGCATGTATGTGTTTGTGTGTGTGTGTGTGTGTGTGTGTGTAGGTGTATGTATGTATGTATGTATGTGGTGCAGGAGCACCTATGCATTTTTGGTTTGTCTTGCATTTTCTTGGAATCTAGGTTAGGATGAAGTCACTTCTTGATGTAATAAGGTCAATGTGACCAAAATATGGTGTAAATGGTGTCATTAGGAGGTCCTAGGTGTGTGATGTCAAAAGTTGCTAATAATGTTGCATTTTTGCAAAAGTTGTTTAATGCGTTTTTGTCAATTTTTGTGGTAGTTGGAGCATGACGGTCATATTTTCATAATTCTGTTGTAGACCATTGGGTTCGTGTCAAAACATGTTTAAATGGCTTCTCAAATCATCAAGGCAGTTTGGCTTGTGAAAGATTTGAAGTTTCAATACAATATTGCTCTGTTTTAAGGTGTTTCTCTGTGTTTTCTGTAAATACCATCTCTGTACGGCTCCGTACGAACAGATAATGAAGTGAAACCTGTGTGAAAAGTTGTAGCAGAGAATTAGCTTTCATTTGATTCCTTTTAGAGAGAGTTTCATCAAGAATTGTAGGAGATTAAGCAAGTCTTCTGAAAGTTGTTTGTTTACTTAGGGTTTCCTAGGGTTTGTTGATAAAAATGGAATTCTAGGCCATTCCACCGTAGGATAGATCTGTAAATTGGTGGAATGGGCCTATTAGGAGTATGTTTTAAGATTATTAGGTTTGTAGAGCAGGGTGATGTTGTTGAAGGTGAATTAGCATGTGCCCTAGCTTGACAAGTTTGAGTGTCAAGCATGAAATAGTTGGTTTTGGAGTAGGACAGCAAAAGATTGATGCAATCTGTGGAAACCAATGATGAAATTGGTAGTTTGGTGACTGTTTGAAGGTGTTTGTGAAGATTTTCAGGTTTGTTGTGTAGAAAATCAAAGACCTCCTTTGGAAAAGAGGCCTAATTAGGCCTAAAAACAGCGTTGAAGGACAGAATTTGGTATGATGGTTCAAAACAACCCTATGTAAGGGTTTGATATGTTGAATTGCAGCAAATTGGGTTTCTGAAACTGTTGGAGACAAGTCCCTAAAAGACCTTTTGTGAGAGATATAGTTGAATAAGTGTGTCCCTTGACCTACAAGCGAGTAGGTGGGTTATTGAAGGAAGACACCCAAGATTGGGTTGGTAACCTCCAAGACAAGTTGGAATCTTCTTTGTTGAGTCTAATATCACCTTGCCTTGCATCAGTATGTATGTCTGTGTATGTATGTATGTATGTATGTATGTATGTATGTATGTATGTGTGTGTGTGTGTGTGTCTGTATGTCTGTGTATGTATGTATACATACATGTACATAAATGCATACATACATACATACATACATGCATGCATGCATACACACACACATACATACATACATATGCATAAATGCATGCATGCATGCATACATACATATGTATGTATGTATACATACATAGATACATACATATATATGTATACATGCATGCATGCATATACATACATGCATACATACATACATACCCAAATCCAAGCATGGCAGTAACAAAGCGGCAGTTGTACTGCATGCATTTGTGAGTGCGGCCTCTGGGCTGCTTCTTCTTGTATAGCTTGGCAACCTTGGGGGTCTGCCCCATCACCTTCCCTGCTCAGGCCAATGATCCGTGCAGCTTACTCATTTTGGATTGCTTTAACTGCTACTGATGCCGCCATTGCTTCTGCTGTGCTGCTGCTCAATTTTCAGCTCCTAGAGCTCTTCTCCTTCACCTGTGACCAATTGAAATATATTTCAAAAAATCAACTTCCTACACTCCTACCATACATACATATGTATGTATGTATGTATGTATGTATGTATGCATGCATGTATGTATAAACTCCTACCACACATACATATGTATGTATGTATGTATGCATGTATGCATGTATACATGCATACATACATACATACATATGTATGTGTGGTAGGAGTTTATACATACATGCATGCATACATACATACATACATACATACATACATGTGTATGAGGGCTTGCCACAGCTGACAGTTGGCTGAACACACGGACTGCATTCATTAATTCTGACACTGCTTGATGACCCTCATCAACAGTACATTTTTGCTTTTGAAGTGTTGAAGTTGAAAACTTCTGTATTACGACGACAACATCAAAGCGTAACATGTAATTTGAGGGTGCCAAATGTACTGCTCTTAATAATGTTCTTTTACATTCTTGCCACTGTTCTGCTTCATAATGTATTTGAGCTAAATATAATAAAATTTGGGTGTCAGTACCAAAATAGAATTTCCTCTAACAATTTTGATACATACATGCATACATACATACATGTATACATGTATGTATACATACATGCATACATACATGCATGCATACATACATACATACATGTATATGAGGGCTTGCCACAGCTGACAGTTGGCTGAACACACAGACTGCATTCATTAATTATGACACTGCTTGATGACCCTCATCAACACTACGTTTTTGCTTTTAAAGTTTTGAAGTTGAAAACTTCTGCATTACAAAGACAACACCAAAGCGTAACATGTAATTTGAGAGCACGAAATGTACTGCTCTTAATAATGTTCTTTTACATTCTTGCCACTGTTCTGCTTCATAATGTATTCAAGCTAAATATAATAAAATTTGGGAGTCAGTGCCAAAATAGAATTTCCTCAAACAATTTTGATACATTTTCACTGCAAGCGCAAACTGTTCTTGTGCAGAGTAAACTTGTGCTAGATTTACCCACACATTAGGCATTTGAACAAAGATGTTTCCTGCAGCAGCTCCTTGTACCTGTGTAAAACTTTCCTTTGCAATATCAAATTGACCCCTTTCAGCTAGCACAATGGCTGCCCCATTTGCAGCATAAACATTTTAAAGAAGGCAGTAAATTCCTGTCTTCCAAGTTAAAAAATCTCCACAAATAAAGAAATCAGCAGTGAAAAACCTGCAACCTGATCTGATCAACATAGAGAAGCGTGTAACACTAGACTTCTTAACATTCAAAAGATAAATGGAATGTCCTCAACACCCAGAAGAGCTATCCAAAAAAGCTAACTAAAAACACAAACGTGCTCCTGCACACAATGGCCTAATGGCTGGTTGCCATAGAAGTCAAAC